>JABFPB010002370.1:0-20391 GCA_022817645.1 Ceratoteleas bidentatus
TTCCATTCCAAACATTCAGCATATTTGCAGTCAAACATGCGTATGTTTGTACCAACGATACATTTTTTTTCAGTGCATGTTAAAATTGTACAAAATATAGTCCTAAAGGTTTTTACGCGGTTTGTATGAGTATTTCTATATGCATCTAATGGTTTTTGATGGAATTTTTTATCTTTTTTTAAATTTACTGGAATATTTTTCTCAGTTTAAATTTAAGTTGAACTCACTGAATTTTTCAATGAGTTCTATCCATCACAAGATAATTTTTTCACTTATACTTATCTGTACATCAAAACAGGATTTTGGGGGCCTGAATGAGAATCCCAAAAGTGTAAATTCGTACCAGTAGGGGGCGTCGCAATGCAACACGAAAAAAACGTCTGTAGGCATGAAGATACTCGTAATATTTTGCAAATGTTTTTTGCGCGATAAACGAATTTGTGCAATCAAATATTATGTTGCAAAAAGGAAAGGCAGAGAGAGGGGTTACAACCGCGCGTCCATCGGGTTGGTTGACATTTCGCGTTCGATTTTTTTATTTGGCGTTCCCTTGCTAAATGTTTGTCGATCAAACAAAAATACGCAGAAAAATAAATTAACGGAATAAAAAACAGACGAATAAAACAAACCGAGGTAAAAGTGGCGTCTAAACTCGCCAGGCCGTGTTTCATTCCGACACCGCGAGTGGATACCCAATTTTCGAAGCTGTGTAAAAAAATGAACCGGGAAAATAGGTGTAAAACAGCATTGCGAGGAAACAACTCTTTTCATCTGCGAAAAAGTCTGAAAAAAGTGGTATCGACGATTCTGGGGAAAACAATTCTAAAAATATCTAAACATTTGTTTAAAAAAGTCCAATTCGTATTTTAATGTCACCAAAGAGGAAATGTAACCCAAATGGCTAAAATCCATCCCTAACAGAACAAACACGTGGATTCTACGTGGATTTTCCGAAGATATTTGGGAGACGGAGATTTTTGGGATACATTTCGGAGATTTTACGTGGTATCTTAGTAGGAATTTCCGGAACCGGTGGATGCTCTGTTCGGGGGACAGCCCAGGCGTGAGTCGCGCGCGAATTCGGCAAATATGGGTGGCGCCCTCTCGCATACTTTCGTTCCGGCAGACTGGCTGGCGGGCTGCGTTTAATTACGTATGGCCCGACAATGAGAATATCAGTTAAGCTACGCGCAACATCCGCTAAAGCTGTCTCTAACCCGGCGAGGCGGCTGGCTGAGCCATCTGGTTTGCGTTTACTCCATAAATTTTACTCTACAAGGCATTAGACTATGCGTTATCCCGTCTCCGAGGTGGGGGTGGCTGCGCCCGCGCTCACACCCACACGTGCGTTCGCATTGTCGTTGCTCATTAATGAAGTAACTGTGACAATTTCCAGATATTAATTCCGCAGTGAGCGCCGCTGCGAAAACGCTTCCGGAACGGATCTCGAGGAACTGCGGTCTGCGACCGGGCGCTTCGACAAAGTTGCCGACGAGCGCTGACGATCCGCCGGGGTTAACTGGGACACTGCAGTGCTCCGGGAAAGATCAAGTTTTTGGCGTTTAATCCGCGCTGAATCGCGAGTTAGGGGCGCTCGAGTGTGTCCTTGTTTAGTTCAGTGGGTGGGATAATGACGGCATTATTCGTAATAGGCTTTGGCGCGGGTGCGTTTGCGCGGAAAATATCGTTAGTTCGAGATAAAAGGGCGATTTTTGTTCTTCCGGATGTCTCCGCGACGTGACGGGTGCGTGCGTCTGAAAGGTCATTCCGCACGTCGGGACCGACAATTGCGCAAAGCCGCCTGTCAGTGCCGAAGACACATTTTAATTGCGGCGAAACTCTTTCGCCGGTCTGATCTGCTTACGCATCCTATTTGCGACAATTCGCCGCAAAAGCCGTTGTATCGACGAAGACAAATCCGTTCTTTTACTGCGAAAATGCACGCCGAAGACGAACCATGGGTGACCTTTTATACGGTGACGTTGACGAAGAAGCTTAGGAGGAAATGTATGTTTCAGTCTCTCTTTTGTTTACAGGTGATTTATGGTTATGCCAGTTTTATTTGCTTTGCTTTGTCCCTTCCGCCCTTTAAGGAGCATGCAAAAATATTGGAAAGGACCGGACGTGGAGGAACGAGGCCGCGCTCTGAACCCTCCCGGCAAAGTTCATCGGAAAACGGCTCAAAAACCCCGGCAACTGCTTTTTCGTCGTTTTTGAACCGAAATCCATGTCTTGTTTGCCTAATAGTCTCTTTTCCGACGAAAATCGACGTTTTTTCGCCTCGGAATATCGTTGTCCTTGTTTAACTGTGTGCGTTCAAGAAGAACAAATACACTGAAAATACGAATTTAGCCGTCTAATTTTACGCACGAAGACGTGTCAGAAGTATGTAAATACTCGAAAACTCTAAGATCACGACAATTTCCTACCTTGTAAGTCGACCTTTTTCTCTCCGCGTAACGCGCGCGTATTTATACGACAGGATATGCTATCCGTAAAATTGATATTTGATAGTGCAATGTGTGCAACTGTTGAACGGAAGTTCCGCTTTCGCAAATCAATTTCCACGACTTTCATCCCGACTCCATTTTCTTGGAATATGAAATGCGTCGCCCAATCGAAGCGCACGTGTCTCGTTCCGCGAAATATATTGCACACACAGATTTGTGTGAATACCCGCGTGTGTTTTCGAGCGCTTTGGCGAATCGCGGTCGCAATCAGCTAAGTGGTCGTACGAAATACGTTAAGGAGTCGCGGTATTTGTTCTTATCTATGTACGAAATGCAAAGGAAGATAAATAAATCTACGCGAACTTTTCCCCGGTGTCATTTCGCATGATCATTTTCTCCTGATACATGCAGGCAGCTGTTTTTGCTAATGAATAATCGCGGTCGAATATTCTGATCAGCCGCGTCGCTTGGCTTTTCATCCTTTTTCAGTAGTCTCCTAATTTATCTTAGTCATCATTTCCGATGTCACATTCCTCATCAGAAAAAGGTTCTAATTCGTATAAATGTTTTTTTTAAAACTTTCCGACCTTTACTCTTAACATTCTGAAAATTAAACTTATTTTGAAATTGAATTTCGAATTTTACTATTTCGATCATACCATTCAGTGCTAAACAAGTCTTATTGGTCAAATGCATTCAATCAAACGTTTAACAGGCAGGCATTTCTTTTTGTGAGAACGTTACGTTCCAAATGGCACTCGTTCGACTATTTTCTCTGTATCAATTTGAAAATTCTTTTACCCCAAAACATTTGCAAAAAAAAACAAAAACAATTCACATTCATCAACTTAATCACCCCCCGAAACTTTTGCGCCGCATTCGCGAATTTCCTTCACGTTTCGCGCACCGCGAAATTCACTTTAGTGTCGCCATCAAGAGCGCCGTTTCAACGGGTCCGACGGCCGGGAATTTGTTTAAAAATAACGCCGCGCTCGCGCGTCATTTGCCTAATTCCTGTTTTCGGCCTGATAAAGTGATAAGCGCGCGCGGCGAAATATTTCGTCGCGCCGGAATATCGATTTTCCCAATCGCATTTCTCGCAAAATAGTGTAGCTCAATCTCGAAACAAGCGTTTCAGCTGAAAATTTCATATTGCGGATTTGGCCCCGGAGCGATATAAGGAGAGAAAAGTTGAACGATACACGCGCGCGGCGGCGCAACCGCGAGTTGCTCAAACTCGATCATCTCTTGAATGACGCTATCGAGGCTGAGTAAGAAGTGTGTTATAGGATATATCTGGCGCGCCGTGCCATAAGGGCCGCGAATATCGACACGCCGCGTCTACGTGCGAAACTATGAAATCCCACGTATACGCGCGCGAAAACATACGTGACTATCGCCTGGATTCAATGATAAACAGATTTGTTTGCAAACGCGGACATCAAAAACTCACGACAAATATCATTTGCGTCGATCGAGCGGACGCTTTGCGGCCTAGGCAAATCACTTGGAATTAGATTTTCCCACATGAAATGGGGTTAAGTAGTATAGGTAAACGTATCGCTGGACCTATGGCATTTGGAGCATTTCTAACTAAAATTTCAAAGCATTGAAAATAAAATGATTATAAATAAAATGATTACGTATAAGAAACTATTGTAACTTAAACGTAATGAAATTTTGGCAGTTTGATGACATGAAATTTAAATGCAAACTTAAAAGCAAAAGTATTAGATGAGGATTATGAAAATATCTGGAAAATATCTTTTATGAGCATATAAAGACCAGTTCCAATTGATTGACTCTCCTTCCTGTCTGACCACAGTCTGACCATTTTCGAAACTACCTCACTAGCTCCATTCTACTTACGGTCTGACCATATATAGTCCTTCACTACTGGTCCCATTCTACATCCGGTCTGACCATACACTGACCAACTCCACTTGGCCCAATCTACTTCCGGTCTGACCATACATTGCCCAACTCCACTTGGCCCATTCTACTTCCGGTATGACCAAAAATTGACCAACTTCACTTGGTCCATTCTACTTCTGTTCTGATCATACATTGACCAACTCCACTTCCCCCTTCTACTTCAGGTCTGACCATACGTGGACCAACTTCACTTGGCCTATTCTACTTTTCGTCTGAACATACACTGACCAACTCCTCTTGGCCCATTCTACTTCCGGTCTGACTATATAGAGACCTATTCCACTTATGGATCTGGAAGATATATTATACTCATAGTCGTTTTGTTAACAATTTAAATCGTTTTTTATAAACAATTTAAAATTGTCTGTAAAAATCGAAAAATTATCTAGAACAAAAAAAACTTACGTGTTGAAATAATAGGAAATCATTTGTATAAATCGAAGCACAAATAGCTCAAATATAGTCTCATAACGGTTCACAGAAAAGGAACACTGTTCGCAACTTAACTGTAAGCAATTTTTGTCGACTTACTTCAGCGGAATTTTTGGCATGCCTTTAGCATTTCGCCTTAGAAATACAGTTTTCTGGCACATTGGCGACATATTGCACGAGCCGTTATCGACATTACAACGTTTACCTGTCAATGGTCAATTAGGTTCGATTTTCGGAAAAAGTCCCTTTGTGAGTCCACGCGGCTCTAAAAGCGGCGATTTATTCAAAGCAAATCGACTACCAAAAGCATCCGTCCGTTTCGATGAGTCAAGATTATTCAAATGCACGTTACAATTCCGGCACGCCAAGGTCCAAAAAATTCCGAGTCATAAATTTCCACTGACATCGTCGAACGGTTTCCTCAAACCTTCGCTGGCGAAAAACGCCAGCGAAAACTGTTTGCGTCTCGGGGGTGTTGTCGAACGGGACAGACACCGGGTCAAAGTCGCCGCCAGGAATCGCGCAATGTAATATAAAAACGAAGCTGAATTAATGCCCAATAAAAGTCAGCGAAGTCGTCGGATGATGGCCACGTAATTCCCGGGCAGATAAAGAGCCGAGTAAAAAACAAAAGGGAGATAAAGGCGTGATATTTAATATAGCGTGTGTGCGCGAAGGCGAGCCAAAGTGCGAGCAATAACGTAACTCAAAAGTTACGCCGGCCGGCGTCGAGAAAAATTCTGATGCGACGTATCGTGGCGCGAAAGAAAGGACAGGTCGCACTCTTTCGTCTCTAACAGAGACTCTTTCGTCTCTGTTAGAGACGAAGTTTCGGGAGACAGTTCCAGTTTTGTTCTCGATTTAAAAATTTGTAAGCGCGAAAACGTTTTTTGACATTGACAGAATCAGAACAGTAATAAACTTATCATACTCTGTATTCCAAAAAAGCTGGAAAGAGAACATCAACGTCGAATTTCAATTCGATGCTGGAATTGAACTTCGGAAAATCGTTTCGATCGTCCGTCGGTTTATTTACATTATTCAGCAACAAGAAGCAGCTAAATATTCCGCGATGGTCGCGGGAATAATATCGCGGGTCTACGTCGCGTTTGCACCTGCGATTCAAAATAAAATTGCGCGAGTATGACGCCGGCATTGAGAGTGTATATTAAATTTTCATACATTTCACCTGTATTGATCACGTTTTCTTGCGTAACGTGGCACGACTGTCGCCGGGCTCGCGCGTTTTCCAAAATGCGTTCGAATCCGGAAGATTCCATCGCCAGGAGTCGAAAACAGATTTCCGCCGGCTGTCGGACGAAGTATGGTCGTTTTTACTGTTCGTTTGCACATCGTGTCCGCAATTAAGCATAGTCAGTAAAAAATGGCAGAGAGAAACAGTTAGTTGGAATTAATTCTTTGTCATCTTGTTCAAAAACAATATACAGGAAACCACTTTTTACATTGTGTAATTATCAAATTTTATTCATTATATTTTGAGTTAGGTATAATTTTACACATTTTGGTATAATTTCGCACTTAGGGGTAATATCAAATACATTTAGCTTATTATTACGATATTCGTGTAATTTTACACGAAAGCGATGTAATTTGATTTGTCACATTGATTAGGTGCAGAAAGTATGCTTAGTTTGGACCAATACTATACGTGGGTAAATTTACCCAACTTGATGTAAAATTACACTACAGGTGTAATTACACTGCAGGTGTAATTTTACGACACTAAAATTGGGTTATTAATTACCACCGACTGTCGGTGTGATTTTACATGGATTTTTCTCAGTGTATAATGTATGTGACTATATCCTTTATTACATTGTTGATCACCTAGGTCGAATGTCTGTTTCTATTCGCATATTATGAGTCAATAATGGTCTAGAAACACTTACGAATTGTATCGCCATTGAATAAATTTATCTTCTTAATTTATGATTCACTTTTAACAGCGTAATTACACATGACCTGCCAAACGTTAAGGTATTTATTAACGAATCTAATATTCAGCTGAATAAATCAGCCCCATTTATTGCAGCAAGTACTCGCTAAATGTAATATTACGACAAAGGCGCGCTCCGAGTGAAATATACATCGGCGTAACTCGTTTCTAATCGATTAATTTTGAATGAAAACCATTCGGCCTGCAAATGGTGTTCAAAAAGTCTCGCGTCGAGGAACAATGCAACTTAGCTGACGTAAGGCGCGCGAATTTGTTGTTAGTGTGAACATTAAATTTCGGAAAATAAAGACAAGAAAAACGGGGAGTGCTGAGAAGCTAAAATAAGAAAATGAAGTTCGCAAAGGAATGGTTTGGATTTTTAATTGGAGACGCGAACTGGAAGAAGCCAAGGGTTTCTGCTGATGAATATCATTTCAAAAGAAGGAATTTTGTTCAGTCTTCATGGCCAGGTGGAAAACGGAAAATTATCTCATTTTCAACAAAAACATAAGCGTTACGTATCGTTCACACGTACACCAATGTTTGTTGACAAATTATTCGCGACGTAAACAAATCTGTGTTGATATTCTAGTCGAACGTAAACAAATTTGTGTTCAAATACCACTCAAATGTAAACACATCTTTGTTGACATATTATTCGAATGCAAATAAATCTATATTGACATACTCATCAAATGTAAACAAATCTTTGTTGACATACTCATCAAATGTAAACAAATCTTTGTTGACTTCCCGTTCAGTGTAAACAAATCTTTGTTGACTTCCCGTTCAATGTAAACAAATCTTTGTTAACCTCCAGTTCAATGTAAACAAATCTTTGTTGACCTCCCGTTCAATGTAAACAAATCTTCGTTTACATACGGTTCATCATTAATAAACATGATAAAAACACCAAAACCGGAAAACCTATGGCAATTACGCGAATGCAAATGCACGTTGCGTTCCTTGTCGTAGAGACGCGTCTGTCTTTCGTGATTTTTGTTTGCCGGGTGCTCGCGAATTAAGCTGCTTTGCCGGGAATTATTTAGCGGCGCGCTCCCGTCGGGCGGAAATTTCGACACACCCAGTACATGTCTCACGAGGAAAGGTAAGGAAGTAAGGAGCTTATAGCCCTAGGGATTCCTCCTTTTCGCATAAACTCGCGCGCACATAGAGCGCGGCAGTCGCGAACATGCTCCGCCGTGATGTACGGCTTGCACCCAGGCCGCGTCTGCTACGACGTCAAGTCCCCGGCGCCTTTTCGGACCAGAAAGAGGCGCAGCGGCGGGGAACGGCGCTTTGTTGTCAGACCGTAGTTAGCTCGGTGTGAGGCAGCCGCGCAACACGGCGCCATTTTCATGCAAATTCGAACAAAAATAATGTCTCATTACGCCGGAGCAATTGCGACGCCACGGCGCAATGATTCTTCCACGGGATCCGAAGACGCGGCCAAGATTGATGCCGGGACTTGAATGGAGGGCCGGGCTGGGTAATTAAAGGGAAAAGGGACCGTTTGAATAATTGCGCGGGAGGTGCGCCCGCCCGAGATTGATCGATCGCCGCGCGGAAACTCCGACGATCTTCGGAGAAATCGAGGCGGCCCGAGGTGACAAACGGTTATAATCGCGATCAAATCAAGGAGATTTGGGGCCGAGGTTTAGACGGTGGTAGAATCGCTTTGACTATTTGGGGGAGGAAAGGGGTGGAAAATTTGAGGAATAAGTGTTTTGGTTAGATAGTAGTAGAAAAAAATGAAATTTTGTTTACGTATCGTTAGCGCGTACACAAATTTGTGTTGACGTAGTAATCAGATGTAAACACATCTTTGTTGACACCCTTTTCGAAAGTAAATAAATCTGTGTTGATACACTAATCGAATGTAAACAATTCTTTGTTGACCTTCGTTTCAGTGTAAACAAATCTTCGATTACATACGGTTTACACACGGCAATGGCATTTTCGCCTCATATTCTCTTATGTATAGGGATGCAAAAAATGAAACAAACAAAAAAGTTGATTATTTCAAACCTATAAACTCGAATACCCTCTAGCGATATTAGTGATCTTGTTAAAATACCGTTTTTAACAATACGCAGTTTTTTTAATATACAATTTTCTTTAAATATTTTTTTCAAATATTCGCGAACGGAAAATGCTGATAAAATTATATACCGCGTTGTTAACAAAAAAAAGATTGGGACCTTATTTGAGGTTTATTCATGCAGCGCGGGTTGATTAAATTACATATCCACAAATACAGGACGTTGCTCTTTAATTACGGCGAATACTTTGCATCCGGCTGCGGTTTATCAATGCAATTCATGTGCATTACTTTGAACCATTATTGCACAATAATTGCAATATATGTGCCCTTTGATGGTTGATAATTGAATATAAATTGATCAGAATACGAATAGGAACAATGGACTAGAAACGCTCGTTTAACTTCACTTCGCTTAATTTCACAACGTGCCTCAAAGTAACCGTACCGTCGGTGAATTGGCGTTTCTTCGATTGTTATGCAAAAATCGTGCTGCGCATCTTCGCGAAACATATCGCTCTGAAATTGCGGACAGAAAACACCGCCCAATAAATGTCGAAACGAAACAAGCGAAAATTCGCACAATGCCGCGCGCGCAATTTAGCTAAAATAATTATAGTGAATCGCCGGTAGTAAACTTTGCTGTAATACGAAACTTGGCGAATTATTCGCAAATTTCTCATTGTACACAAACGTAATATTAAAATGCAAACATTTGTAACGTTGCACTCTGCGATTCTTGGTGGGGTTGCTAATGCGAATAATATCTATGGCATTTTTTCGCGCGGTGTTTACATAATTCAATATACATCTAATTATTAATATAATTAACTTTAGTTGCCAACAAATAACCCAGCGCAGAAATCGAAAACGACCTTAATTTCCGACACAGTCAGGGAAATTCAAAAACCATTTTTTCATTAATTCCTTTTCGTCATTGTTTAATTGCTGAACCGAATTTCCGCCATCAGTTAGATTTCGAAAAAACGTCGAAACCGTCTCATTTTAATTTCCCTTCGAAAAACGGTTTTTTAGTTTTGTTAGTTTTGTTAGTTTTGTTAGTTTTGTCAGTTTTGTTAGGTTCATTAGTTTTGTTAGTTTTGTTAGTTTCGTTAGTTTTGTTAGTTTTGTTAGGTTCATTAGTTTTGTTAGTTTTGTTAGTTTTGTTAGTTTTGTTAGTTTTTCGAAAAAAAACGGTTTTTCGAAAAAAATTTCCTTCGGATTCTGATACCCGACATGAATCGCGTTACACTGACACGCGTCGCTCGTTCGCAAAGTTGTTTAATTTATTTCGCGGCATCTGTCGGTCGTTGCGAAACATCAGCTGCACAATAGTGACATCGCACAGGCCGCTAGGTGTCATCGTCGGTCGTTTTTCAGAAGACGCGTCGCGGGTATTCGCATTCCCCGCACGATGCGCCCCCGAAACAACGTATTCCACGCACAGCCATTGCATACTAAGTCGACCGCATTTCGGCGAAAGTCTTAACATGCATGAAATCGCGAAGTTAGCCGACGCCGGCGGACCCCAAAAACATCGAGTCTTAGCAAGTTGTAACCCACGGAATCGCGTGAGATTAGGCGACAGCGGTTTTCCCCATATTCATGACGAATGCCGTCGAATAAAACATGAGCGCGTCGAGGAAAAAAGACGATTTGGTCGAACGGATTTGTTTTAATTTAATGAAAAATAAGAAGGGCTCATTGTGTTTTTATACATAGGGAGAGAGTCGCGAGATTGTGGTTTTGCATTTTTTAAACGCGAAAGATTGCCTCTCCGCTCGGGAAAAACGAAACGATACATTTTGCAGTCTGATTTTGCACTTCTTCGGGTTAATGAAGTTTATTTTACATGGTAGTAGAAGTTTTTAGAGGGATAATTCCTGGACGGAGATGTTGGGGTCTGGATCAATTAATTATTCGATGGGCTGCTAATATGTGTTATTGTTTATGTATCCGTTCTACGCCAATAAGGTTTTAAGGGATTTAAAAAATAATTATTAGTGCTGATTCGACGAAAGCTAGTGTTTGACGTTCTATCTGAGAAAAGGTTATACATTTGTAATTTGACTTTAGCGATATATTGAACAGTCATTTGTACGTGTTTATGCATGTGAATGCATGTATTTTGAAATATTTCTTCAAGAAATCATTTCGTTTTAAGTGTGTTATTTTTTTTTCAATCTCAATTTTTTTTCAATTTCAATCTCGGGACTTTTCAGTTATTTTATTTTATTTTATTTATTTTTTTAGAGAGAATATATAATTTGATTAAACTATAATTAAATCCTAACTGGATAACTGCACCAGTGAATTTCTACCCCCAGTTAATGAACAGTTCATTGGAGGGACGAAGATAGACATTGTAATTAGTTATCATTTAGTGGTTCACAATCTTAGCCAGTTATTCACTGATACCAGTTATTTTATCCTACGTTTTCCGAAATAAAATTACTTTCTTAATAAAGAATTTGAACAACCTAGCCAACACCTAGGTTTTTGTATTTTCGAGAAAATCGCAAAATGCGTATAACAACAATAATTATTAACAAAAATTATAACCATTGTTCGTACTCATTTGTTGTGCAAATGAGACCATTTTACCTTAAAAATTATAAATTTGAAATATTGTTAACAAAAGTTATGAACAAAAACATTTTGGACTTAGCCGGTTTTGAAACTTGAAATATTGACTTGGCGGATTTTGTAATTAAGATTATGGACTTAGTAGATTTTGAAAATTCAGCGAATGGATTTTAGCGATTTTAAATTGCGAGGACTTAGCAGTTTTTGAAGATCTAAATTTGGATTTGGCAGGTTTTGAAACTTATAATTCGGACTTAAGGGGTTACGCCACCCTAGAAAATGAAAACACTGAGGGAAATAGTAGTGCCCATATTACTATTATGTTCTGGAGACTGAAGTGTGGTGAATATTGTCACAATTTGTGTCATTTGAAACTCACAGCGTGGCGCCATTTGTAACTGAAATGGTGACATCACACTGCAAAAACTACGTGTTTTATAAGTGTTTTACACACGTTTTGTGTTTTATCTTAAAACACATTGGTAAAACACTTTAAGTGTTTTACCACTTAAAAGATAAGTTGAAATTCAAAACGCTAAAATGTGTTTTAAAACTCGGGACAGAAAGTGTTTTACTTTAAAACATTTGTTTTTGCAGTGTTAACAGGTTTTTTCTCGTAACAACAATTTGTACTCAATAAGTCAACATGCAATTTTCGAAAACAACGCAACTGAATTTTTTGACGCACCGTCAGTGCTGCTTCATTTACCAAGGCTTTTGTCTGCGTTTGAGTTAAAGTTTTCACTTGAATAAGATTTACACGCACGGGTGAACGGTTGCAGATCATAGAGCAAATTTTCGTAGGCGCATATTCCCGAAGCATACTCAAGTTTTGTCAGCTCATAGAGGCACCGGTCGGCGAGGCTGCAGGAGTGAGTAAAACATATTACGATGCCTCTCGCCCGGCCGGCTGGCTTCACCCTTAAACCGCCTCGACGAGTCTGCGCCGTGTCGTAAGACGACTATTAATGTGTATAAAGTGTCACGAATCTTGAGCATCTTTTATAGGCGGAGCGGCGTTTCACAGATCGGTTCTTATTGACAAGAAGTCATTCGCCAAGTTTTATTTCCAGTCATTCTACTTGCACTATTGATTTTACCCCCACGGAAATCGACTTTTGCTTCAAAAGTGTATTTTCAGAACAAAACGCATTTTTAGAGTTGACGTTAATTACATTTATCGGTGTAGTATATAACATCATGGCATTTTAGTACAAACATTATAAAGAACCCTATTTCAGCATAAAATTGAAGTCGAGACTAAACTGTACGTTATCGTTATACAAACTACCTGCTTTACGCGCAAAATAATTCTTTAACGCATTTTCACAGGGTTTCCACGGATTTGTGAGCCGAAAAAAAATTTAGCGTTGATAAGTGCACGGAATAAAGTGTGAGGGTAAATAACGCGATTTCTCTACGCGAGAGAATTGGCTACGCGAAATTGACTGGACTGAAGTGTAATTATTGATGGAACTTGCGGCCCCAGTAAGCAAGGAAAAAACAGTAGTCTGCATTGCAAAATTAGCTTTCTTAAAAGGCATTTTTCTTTGTAACACGTTAGACGTGCTTCGGTAATCTCGACCGACACAATGGAGAACTGACAATTTCAGATGCCTATTGTTTAAACAAAGCACAAAGGAACGCTAGCAAAAACACGAAAAGAAGACCATGTTTAGCTGTACATTCGACGTTGATCTTCCTTTAAAGAATTACTGCAATCACATAGAAGTAAAAGATTAGCTTAAACGAACATTTTCTATTTCCTGAATCAACAGTCAAAGAAAAAAGATTAAAGCACAATGTAAAGAAATGTTAGGGTGTTTACGAGGACAATGTTACTCTTTTTGTGTATTTTAATCATTCTAATGAGAAAAGTTTCATACTGACATTTTTTAAAGTAAACATTAATTAAATCGTGTTGCGAAAGAGGAAATGGTCTTGCTCATCGTTCGAAATGTACTGAAATTTCGAGCGTCCCGTGCAATGGTTGATATTCCCAGACGAATTTTCAGTAGCCCCAGGCGATTTAGCTTGGAACGTTCACCAGGAACGACAGACTTGGATATTAGAAACGTCGTCTATATTTTTTTGTTTTCTTCACACTGACTCGAGTCAACTATACTTATGTTTAGCGGTATTCTAGTGCACAATCAGCCATTCTGTATGTTTATGACAACCATGTGTATAATTGTGCCAACCACACATTTTTTTCAGTGCACTCTTTTGACTTTCAAACGAGATTCATCTAACTCTTCATATCAGTACTCAATAAAACAGACGTGTTATGTTTTGTGGCTAATTTGTTATGTGAGAATAACTAATTAAATGGGTGGATCAATTAATATAACGTCTGATCAATAATTGAAACTGTATTTTGAGTTTAAAAGGTAACCCTAAGAAAAAATAGATTAGTTGTGTTTTAAATTTGGTGAAATAAAAATATATATATTTTATATACACCCTGTGTGAACATCATGTTACTTAAAATTATAATACATGAAAATATGTACATATATTATACATATAACCTAAATTTAATATATAAATGTTCGTATAATTTTATGTATACGGGGCACTACACGTAATGGCAACCAAGCAAAAATTCGACATCCGCCAAATCAGTTGAAAATAAAAAAATATATTCACAAAATATGTATAAAATATGATTTTACACATATTTTGTAAATATATTTTTGTCCTAACTCCGGACAGGAATACCCATATTGCCTAACGGGCGGGAACGCGGGCTTCCCGATCTCTCGTAAGGAAAAAAAAATCGTATACGACACGGGGGTAATTGTGAAATATTATATCTGTGCGACATTAGATAAAAGCTGCCCACAGAGACAACAAAACGAATAGGGTACAACTAATTGAGAGTATCGACACTTGAAAACTAGTCGTTTTTGCATGTATGCAAAAACGTACGTTTCGATAATTAGCAAATAATATTTATTTTTATTGTGTGCCTTTATATTATCAGTACAAATTTTTTTACAACTTAATAAACTTGTATCGCAACATCGAATTCCATCGAATGTAGACCATTTTTATAAACAAAAACCGGAATCTTTTAAATACGATGCGTAGACCCAGATAAGTACCACGTGAAAACTGCATGAATCCGTGAATTTCGTGTCAACATTTGTTGCAATGCAAACGTTTCATGTAAAAATAACATAACCATACGTGCTAATTCTATGTGCAATTTCTCTCGATACATAAGTTACTAAATATTTCCAATTATGTATCAACAAATCAGACTTCTATTTTATAAAACGAATATTATATGACATTTCAACACATTATTTTTCAATATTCAAAATACATTAATTCGTGCTGCAACAGGAAGAATCTCTATCACTAAGAATGTCGTAATCAACTTCTCCAGAAACTGAATCTAAGTTTAAACAATTTCTAATTAATTGAGCCTTTCACAATTAAATCTGCGGAAGAGACGTTTTCTCGCGCCCGGATCTCTTCCGCAATTTGAATTTATCTCTGGTATCGCAACATCGATTCTTACGCTGAAAGACAAAGGTATTAATCAAAATGAGAATTTACATTTGCCATAGTGCCGTAACCGACACGTTTCCCAGTCTCTTCGCTGATACTTTTCTCCGTGTCGTAATTGGAGCGCCGCTAACAGGACGCAGCGGTGGCGTCGTTTATCGATCCCGTCACCCGTGAACTTGCAGAAAGTCAAGTTTGAGCTTTTACAAGTCGTTGCTCGCGGACTCGTTACAAGTTAGGAAGGATCAGGAGTCGCGCCGGGACTTCCGACGCGCCGTCGCGCGACATAAAAATAATGATTACGTAACGCATCCGGCTGTTCGTACGGTGCCGAGCAATTTTACGTCGTCGAATTTGTTCCTACGTTAAGACCCGAAAATAAGCACTTCAATTTCTTTTATGTGCAGACAACGCCACGAATGAACAAAAACGGTCCTTTCCGTTAGTCATTTTGTTCGTTTTTGACACGAAAAAAGCGTCTCCCAAGGAGCGGTAATCAGAAGTAATTAGGGATTTCTCGAGAAAATGAGTCAAAAGGGACTCGGGTTTGATTTCAGTTTCTGCTTTACGTAAATTGGTTCTGATCGTCGCAATTTACACTGAGAAATGGATCGCTGATTTTCCGGAAATAACGTTTAAAATTCCTGAGCTGATGTTGGGATGGAGAAGATCTTAATAAATCCAAATGAAGGATTCGAAAGTGTCGGAAAACGGAGTCATAATGCAGAGATTTGAAAAAGGATTTAAATCGATTCTATTTTCAGTTAATAATTTTTCACTGTGTTATTACATTGTTTGTGATATTACTTTTTACAACATTTATGAACTTATCCATTGGTTTTACTCATTCTAATTTTATGTGTTTCAATCAGTATGATTTATTATGTGATACCAATTTCGTTTAAGTCTAAGATCATTGCATCGTATTAATATTCGTTCGAGTAAAATTGTCAACTTTACGATATATGTTGTTTCGGAGTATAATTTAGATTCCAAATATGTTCTTGCAACACTCCAATTCTGAAAACGTACCTGCATCTGCGTCAATGCAATCACTCTTGATAAAATCTGACGAAACTTCTTGACATTTTTGATATTCAAACTTTATAGAAAAGTAAAAAATCATATATGAATTGCTCAAAATTGACCCAACTTTTATAAGAATATATGAGAACTCAAACTATTCGAGTCCAGTCACTTTATTAGGGACATTTTTTTCAAATTCATACTCATGATTTGATTTTGCAGTTTTTTAGTAAATGAGTGCAGATCAATATATAATATATTGCTCGTATATAAGTTATTAATACAGATGTTCATGAGACGTTCATAAATTTTTTTACATTAATCGATTTCAACCACTTAAACTTTCTTGTTTGTAACATATTCTTAGAAGTATTTGATTATACAATAAAATCTCATGCTCGATATATTTCTTGGTATACTAGCTAGTCTCTCTGATTTCATTCGCAGAAGCTCAGATCGAAACGATACGTTAGAGGCAATGATGCCATGATTTACCACTACAACCCACGTAGAAAAACACTAGTCTGGCAAATGATCGCGAGCCATGCTATTGCAATCGCATTGCCACCTTGTTGCCATCCTGTTGCCATACCAAGAGTCAGGCACCCTAGTGGAAAATGTGATGTGGCAAACCACATCAACACATGGACTTTATCAGGATTTGATGTGGAAACATCATCAGAGGATTCCTGATGATAATCATATAATGTTCCAATGAGGTAACCTGATAAGGCATTGAGTCGCATGTAGCGGTTGGCATCGGTAAGGTTCTGATTTGGCAACCCTCCTAAGTGGTACGCCATATCAGAGCCTCGTCAGGCAAACTGATCATGTCCTGGTCAGGTCATTTTGGTGTGGTTATGATGTGGCAACCGGATCATGGCCTTATTAGGTTTTGGTCAGGAAACCACATCATTTGATAAGGTTTCAGGTACTTATCAAATGATGTGGTTATCATAACCTAATCTAACCTTATAAGGTCCTGTTTAGGTTATGATAAGGCAAGCCATGTCATATGGTGGTAATCTGATAGGCATATCGCGATGACTCATGTATAAAATGTTCCAATAGCTCGGAGACAAGTCAGCGAAACTGCAAACTTAGCATCGAGGGTTCAATTCTCGTCTCAGACATTGTATTTTTTTCGGCACATTTGAAGCCTGATCAGGTTTCCTTATCATTCCTTATCATTTCCTTATCATCGATTCCTACCGTTACATCAGTGATGAGGGCCTGAAGTGTATGCCTGATGAGTTTCTGATCAGGTGATGTGACATCCTGATAAAACCCTTATCTCAGCATCATCACAATTTTTACTAGGGCAAGAGTATGGCAACAGGATGGCATCAGGATGGCGAAAGGATGGCAAGAGCATGGCTCGCGATCATTTGCCAGACTGTTCCCATATCGTTGCCTCACTACTCCATACCGTTGCCATACTTCGCCATACTGTTGTCAGGTTTCCTTTTTCCCTAGGGAAACTCTAATAATAGTAAAATTTTTTTAAGTTACATATTATTATTTCAATTAATTGTTTAATATTACATTAGTTACAGATACTCTATTAATCTTTCTTGTGAAAGAAAAGGTCAAAAGACTTTATAGAATGACGTGAATAGATAGATGTAATTTACAACACTGGACAATTTATTATACATTACTCTTACTCAGGAAAACAAAGTGTCTTTGAAAAAAACATTTAGACACTTTTAGTATCTTTTTCATCAGAAAACATCTTCATTTGATACGTTTTCTATGTATTATCTTCAAAAATGTCTTAAAAAAGCACCAGTTTTTGTAGGGAATATTAAAGATTACTTATCTTTCATACGACTTTTCTATAAAAAATTGTTCGTTGAGGAATTATCTGCGTAATATAGTGTACATGTAAGCCTTACATTGTAAGGCTTTCTTTTAAAGCATCACGGTTTATCAGAATTCGAATAAAAAATGTATACGATCTGAAAACTTGTATTTGTAACGTAAAAGAGTGCGCAAAGTGTTACAGAATATCCGTTTAAAATACGAGGTGTAGGAGAGGCGTGCGAGATACTTTTAAGTGGTCTTGCGTCTGCAAATAAGAGATTATTAAAAGTAGGAGACATCGCGAGAGCCCTTCTGTTCTTAAATGCAGATACAAGTGCACTTAAAAGTACCTTATTAAACTCTTAAATTGCAGACAATATTAATGCATTAGTAATTTCAGTCGTCAATACCTGAATAGACCTACATTGAATACATTTTAATATTCAAGCATAATACAGATATAAGCATAATACAGCTGAAGTGACAACAATCCCATTTATATTAATAATGGGTTGCGAAGGGTTGCGAAAGAAATTGTAATTTAGAAAAACGAAATAATCGATGTTTTTCATTGGTTGAGGAATTAGTGTGACCAGGAGGAACCAAGAATCACGGAAAGTCCTTCTCTTAGTTATTTATTTCTACAATGAGAGCCTCAGAAAAAAGGAACAATTGAGCAACAATTCTCTATAATTGATGTTTTTATTCAAACCAGATTTAACTCGAAAGAAAAGAAATCTTTCCTTTCTTTCTTCATATTCGGTCGCGTCGTGTATTGAGTACACGAGCAATCGTTTTTTGAACGCAAAATTTTTTCTAGACAAAATATTAGCTTCTACCCTTTATGTGTTCCTCCCTTAGGTTACGACCTATCGTTTAAGCCCAAAAACATTGGTTTTACATGCCGGGGTCGCGAATGTAAACATTATATCCGAGCGCACGACCGGACTCGCACGCCTTCCGCACGTAAAAATTCAGCTACGGCAATCAGATGTGACAGATGTAAAGACTTCGTTTGTAAAAAAACACGCGAGAAGTAACATCCAATGCCCTTTTTTTGTAGGTCAACCATTGTTCCTTATGGAAAAAATGTCAAATTTCAGTCATCATTTTCTCTGGATTGTGGCTGGATACCCCTGTTTTTGATTTCAGAAATCGATTTCTCGTAATTTTTTCAGTGATATACTAAATTTTCAATAACTTTTTTGATAATAAATATTTGTCCTTATGATTATATATTCATCTGTCCTTGTCAACACTGATTTTCTACCTTAAGAATCATTTTGCCATAATAGATTTATAATTACATCACAAAAATAACATCACAAATATTAAAAACCAATCGGCGTACTCAGTACACGACGCGACCAACCGTGTAACTTTTTTGATGCGACCAACGGAAGGTTAACATACGTATTAACTATTAATTATTAAATGTAATATCTATTCATTAGTAATTAATAATTACCTACGTATTATCTTCTGAAATGCAATAATCATAGAGGCAATACAAAATGAAGAATTATTTTAAGTTACTATTTTATTTTATATATCTTTTAAAATATTATTTTCTAAATAGTACTCAGTTATAAAAAATAATTATTTTTAATTAATTAATGTACCATAATAATAGGTTTATATTTGCTGTATAAAATTCATTTAAAAATAAATTAATGCAATATACAGATATATTTTTCCACCTTACAAATTCTAATTTCAAATAAAAATCAATTAATATGTGATACCGTTCGGAAAATCATTGATGTCATTTGAATGTTTGTCTTTGAAAGAGCAATGCAAGCATTAATTACACTGCGAAACAATCTTGCAACAATACGTCTCGCGTAGAAAAATATCAATCTGGATTCGGTTTGGTGCCAGATTGTATCCAGACTGTTTCCATACTGTATCCAGACTACTTTTTAGTCTGGATATAGTCTGAGTCAGGACACATGCCACTCTTTATCCAGGCTGTTGCCAGATTATATCCAGACTGAAAAGAGTCTGGATACAGTCTGGCATATGTCCTGACCCAGACTATATCCTCTATGATCCAGACTAAAAAGAGTCCGGATGTAATCTGGGTACAATCTGGAAACAGCCTGGATACAATCCGGCAATAATACGTGTGGCCAGACTGAATCCAGATTGATTTTTTTCACCAGCGGTTGCATTTGCTTTTTTACTTGCGGTTTTTACTTTTCATTCGTACGCATTATCCGTAATGCGTACGAATGCATTTTAATTACTTATTTCAAAACCGCGTTTATTACTAAAATAAATATTTTTGATAATTTGTTTGATTTAAATCATTGGAACTCGGAGTAATAATTAAAATTTCATTAATAAACTTTCAAGAATTTGTTAACTAGATTTCAGAATCTCAAGTATTGAAATGTAACTCTAATTTACTGTTATACACCGAGAGAACTAAGTGCTAAGAATCACCAATTAGGTTGTAAAAGTCACCATTTCAAGTGGTAAAGCTTTACAATTTGAAATGGTAACTTAAAATATATTTCATTTACAGTATTAATGAACACTTTTTATTACAAAATTCTAATAATGTATCTGGAATGCTATTAAGTATCAGATAATTTGACTGGAATCATAAATACCATATTAGGAAATGTTATTTGATA
>JABFPB010002371.1:0-20376 GCA_022817645.1 Ceratoteleas bidentatus
TTTAAAAAAAAATTTTAATGGTGCCAAACCCTCGCCTTCGACTCGCCTTCGGCGAGTCAACGGCTCGGGTTTGGCAACTCCCACTCGCCCTGAAAAGTTCCGTTTTCGCGCCTAGCATAACAACATACTATTGAAATTTTGAAAAATTTTGAAATTAAAAACAATTTTGAAATTTTGATATGCTTGAAGTTTGTAATTTTTTAATAACGAAAATAAAAAATGTCCGAAATTGAAAAATCGTCTTAATCCTTTAAATATTGACGTGAAACATTTTGATCAGAAACATGGCTTTCCAGACACAAAACAAAGTTTTGATATCGGGACACGGATGTGAATTAGGACACTTCCTAATTCACAAGTACCTATTCAGGTAAAATCTCTAAACGGACGAACTCCCTAAACGTACGAACTCCCTAAACAGACGAACTTCGTAAACGGACAAACATCCTAAACGGCCAAACTCCCTAACGGCCAAACTCTCTAAACGGTCAAATCTTCTTAAACGACGAAATTCCTTAAAACGGATAAACTCCGTGCGAGTTTCAAAATCCCGACCTGTTCAAAATCCCAACCTCTCCAAAATCCCGACTGTCAAGATATTAAATGATACGCGTAATACCTTGACAGTCGGGATGTAAGTAGTTTATTTCTAATGACGGATAACGTAACGCGTAACAGAGACAACTTAGAACCGGTCCTTCGGGGAGTTTTCATTAATTATAAAATTGTTTAAACTTTCAAAACGTTCGCAATTTTCCAAATTGTTCAACCTTTCAAAATCTTCAAATTATACAAATTTTATACAAGATTTTTACCTTTTCTATGCAGACCTCTTTCGAAACTCTTATTTATCACACGGTTTTTTGCGTGAGAAATTACATGACGCGAGAGAAGTTACAAGCAAACTCACTAGAATGGTATATTGTGCAACTAGAGAGGAAATCATCAGCTTTCCTCCCAAGTCGCACACGATATTTTTTCTCATGCATGCACTGAAAAACGTCAAATTTCTAACCGAGAAATGAGGGACGAAAGTTGACAACCGGGAGGCAGTGCGCCGTTTAGCTCTCGGCAACCTTCGCCGGCAAATGACAACTTTCGCCCTATTTCGAGGGTGGAAATTTGACGTTTTCGGGGCACGTATGGGAAAAATTATGTTTTCCAAAAAGTGTAATCAAAATTTGTTTGGAATTTTAGAGATTTTATCTGAATAGGTACTCGTGGATTAGGGATAGTATCCGCTTCCTCCTTTGGTGTAAATTATCTCTGCAACTAGGTAGTGAAATTTGCGAGAAACTGCGGAAATTAAATAGCAAACACCGAAACTAATTTCGAAATTTCATTGAAAAATACCTTAAAGAACATTTTTGAGAATGTAGTAATTCGTCGTTATGACCGTGTTCCGCTTTAGATCTGCGGGATTTTCTATTTGGAGCTTTATTCTGAATAAATTTTACGTATTCTGACAAAGTTTCGTCGGATGTCATTGCCGTCCGAAGTTAACGGACGTTCGAACGGAACGACCGAAGCAGTCATTTTGGCTGCTGACTTCGCTTTTTATCACATTAAGTTACCATTATCTCGGTCTTTGTTTGGAAACCATCCGGCCGTTCTAGTGTTAACAGATTCTAAAGCGTCGTCAACTAGGCGTTATCTGAGGGGCCTCTGGTAATTCGCCGTTATGACCGTGTTCCGCGATACATATGCGGGATTTTCGTTTTGGAGGTTAATTCTGAATACATTTTAGGTATTCTGACATAGTGACGTCATTGCCGTGCGAAAAAACGAACAGTTATACGAATGACAGTGATATGTAAGCACATTTAAATATTTTCTGAACTCAGATTTAGATGATTTTTTTCAGTTTCAGAGAATTGTTTATTTTCGTTATTGTAATGTTACAAACTTCAGGCACTTAAATTTTGAATAAATTTTAAAACTTTGAAACATTTTGAAATTTTAAAAAATGTTATAATTTTCAATTTTTTTTATTTTGAACTTTTTACAAACAATGAAATTTAAAAAAATTTTGAAATTTTCAAAAGTTTGTGAAATTTTTTGAAAATATGAAAATGTTTGAAGAATTTGATAAATTTTGAAGAATTTGATAAATTTTGATAAATTTGATCAATTTTGGAAAATTTGCACCGAAAAGTCTCGTTGAAATTGCCCAGGACGTGAGGACACTTCAACAACAGACGAACGCAAGTCACGTGAATCTGAAAAATTCTATAAATTTGAAAAATTAAAAATATTAAAAATTTGATAAATTTTGAAAATTAAAAAATTTGATAAATTTTGAAAAATAAAAAATTTGATACATTTTCAAAAATTAAACATTTGATACATTTTGGAAAAAATTTATGTATTTTCAAAAATTTTGAAGAATTTGATAAATTTTGAAAATGTTTGAAGAATGTGATGACTTTTGGAAAATTTGGAACGGAAAGTCTCGTTGAAACTGCCCAGGACGTGAGGACACTTATGTTCAACAACAGACAAACTTTTGAAATTTTGAAAAATTTTGAATATTTGAAAAATTTTGAAATTTTAATAATTTTAAATATTAAAAAAATTTTGAATTTTTAAAAAATTTTGAATTATAAAAAAAATTTTGAAAATTTGAAATTTGGAAAAATTTTGAGAATTTGACAAATTTGGAACGGACAGTTGATTTTTGGAACGGACAGTTGAATTACCCAGGACGTTAGGACACTTATTTTCGTAACAGGTGAACGTCAAGTCACGTATGTTCTATTGGAATCCGCTTAATTTTACTGTTAAGGTGATGACTTAGTCAAACATAACCTTCGCGGCGGTACTACAGCAAAGGTTACTCAGTCAACCATGATGTTCGCAATAGTATCGCAGCGGTACCGCCGTTTTAGAACATTAAAATGGCGGTATCACTGTGGTACTATTGCGAACATCATGGTTGACTGAGTATGGTACCGCTGCGAAGGTTCGATTTTACACAAAATAGTGTTCATATTACACCAAAATGTGTTTATTTCACACCAAATGGTGTAAAAATAGACTGATTATACCAACGGGTGTAAAGTTGGCACATGATTTTTTCAGTGTATACACGGAAAAAAAGCCTTGTTGAGTTCACAGTCCGACTATTGAGTGCCGCCACATGATTTGGTTTTGTAGTTTTCATTAGCTTATCATGTCAACAACGCAAGACTTTCATGTTATATCCCCATGCTTGTTAAGACTATAACATCAACAATCTTGCAGACTTGTGTCGGTTACAGGCCAGTCCTGTGACCAGCACAAGTTTCCCAGGACTAGGCATATTGATACCACAATGTTTTTGTCATGTGATTATACCAAGTCTTAACATGCAAATTTGACAGGAAGTCTGATCGATCCCGCAAGACTTTTCTTTCAGTGTATCATTAGTTTTCAATTTCTTTGCGAATATACACTAGTAATGTACAGCATTAACTGAATTTCTGTAACGTTGTTCATTTAAATTTCGACATTTACTCAATTATAATAAATTAACAAGGCTTTCTGTGAAATTGTCGAAAAATACGTAACAATACAATAACGATGTGATTTCCCGGGTATATTACTGGACAAAATATTGGAATTTTAAAGATGTTTTCAATCAAAAGACTGAATCAATTTCCGATTACAAGATTTCCGATTTCGCACCCAAGATAATTTTATAGTTTTAGATAATAAGTTGAACTGTTTGTTAAATAATATTTTTTATTTATCATATATTTATAAAATTTTTGAAATGGCCATAAAAATACAGATATTTGCACAGTTGTATTCACAGTCGAGAACAAGCAGAAATCATTAATTCTGTGCAGATTTGAAGTGATCATTCAAGAGTCGATAAATTCCTCTATAGGCGAAAGTATCTAGCAATTGACTACCTCAAAACCATAAAATGCAATTTACGAAAACGAATACTCTTTAATTGTTTCGAAAAATAAAAAAATAATAAAAAACATGTTTATCTAAAGAAATTACGTAGATATTGGAACAAAAAGTCCTATTTCACACCACATAAAAGAGATGTTGTTAACGAAACAATAATTCCATTGCCTTGATTTCCTTTTTAGTTTTCGACGAGAGCTATTCAGCGACTTATTCTGCAAGTAAAACGTAATCAAGGAAGTGTTAAACCTGAAGGCTCGATTGAGTAATTTTAACACATCTGTAAGAATTTCATTAATTCTTTTCTAGTCTCTTATAGAATGCAGTTGACATTCACTTCGGAAACATTTTAAATATTTAGACTAAAAATGTAGCGCTACCCGGATAGTCACGTTTACTTAAAGTTTTCGTAAATCTAACACCGCATTGTGCATGTTTCTTTACATAAATTCGTTTACACGCAAAAAAACTTTATTACTTGGGTAAAAATAGCTAAAATGCGATTTGGATTTCAATGTTAACGATTTTAGAATAAACTAATGCCCTTTAGTGCACGAAGAGTTCTCGGTTTGAGTCAATATACCGAAATTTATACTTGTTTTCAAATCTGTCATGGAAGGAAAGAGGTTATGTTTCCTTTCTGAGAGCAAAAACTATTTCTTTCTATTTGGTTTATAGATGGATTTTATGGTATAGAATTGAACATTTTAAATAAAATGCATGCTATTGCAGTTAATTTATTTTTTTATAGTTAAAATTATTTTATAGTTAAAAAGTGAAAAAATAGATCGATGTAAACGACTTATGTAAATAATGCAGCCCATTGCGGAATTAGATTTATGTAAACTTTATGTAAATCGTTTACATAAACGCTGGTTATCAGGGTACATGAGCGATCGACTTGACGCTTCGTGAATATTTAATTTGCAATAGAAAAATTTGGTTGACGAATTTAGTTCCAGAACCTCCTGTAGAGGTGCCGTTTACATTTAATTTGAATGTAAATAGTGCCTCTACAGGAGGTTCTGGAACTATATTTGTCAACCAAAGTTTCCTATTGCAGTGTACCTCCCCTGGTATTCTGGGAGGTAAATTCCTCCTCGCGAATGCCTCGTCGGGTTGCATTCGCGACCGTTGATTGGAGTTTTTAAAGAAACACAACATAAAATGAGGAATTTGTATTAGTTTCTATAAATTTTCATTTGCTGGGGTGTTGTTACTTCAAACAATTATTTCTTTGAGAGAATTTAATAATGACAAAAAATATAATTAAATAATTATTAATAATTTTGAATTCATTATTAATTAATAATGAAAAGATGACAATTTTTTTAATTATTAATTTTGAATGAAATTCAAAAATTCAAAAAAGATTTTTTGACTGCAAATTTTTGAAATTCGTCTGGAAAACATGAAAAAGTCAGTGAAATTCGTTTCAGAAAAAGGTTGGCCATCCTGAACATACATTTTAATAGAAACAAATTTTGTTGGGTATGGGGTCGGTGCAATAAACAATTTATTGTAAATAATTATTAGTTAATAAACATTGTTACCAATAATTTTATTTACTTTTCTAGTAGCAATTAAAAAGGCGCAATTTCATGTGTTCTTTTGATTTTCATAGGCGTCTGACATGGGTAGAGAAGCGAAACCTGTCGCTTTCTGCTGTTGGAGAAGCAGACTACCACTCGAACCTATGAGACACGGAATTGATTCAGGACAATGGAACCTTTGAATCTTCAAACAATAATGCAGAAGGTATGTCCCACAATAATATTAGCATGATCATAGACGGCAGTGAAGATGTCGATCAGTCTCTCGATCCATCTATCATTCAGGAAAAGCATTCTGAATGCCGTTGAATCGTCAACGTTCTGTTCTTGATTGAAGAACTGCAAAGAACGTTTGGCTCTCACGCGGATGAATGTGACTGTCGTTTCCAAGATTGGAAATTAGTAAAAATCCATCCGCGGGGGTTACAGACACAGCTATTTTTTAAATGTACAACGTGCCTGTATGAAAGTCACATTTGGACAAATCGAGACGTTCATGATATTATGAATATCAATGAAGCTGCGGTTGTTGGTAGCATAACGTCTGGTATTGGGCATTCACAATTAAGTGAATTGCTAGCCTCGATGAGTATTCCTTGCATGGTTGGAAATACCTACAATAGGTACCGTGACAAAGTAACTGCTAATTTGCAAAATGCAGCTACTAAATCCATGGAAAAAGCAGCGGAAGCTGAAAGAAACATGGCAATCGAAAGAGGCGAGGTTATTAGAGGTATTCCGTACATAACAGTAATTGCGGATGGACAGTGGAGTAAGAGATCATATGGTCACACCTATGATGCTTCCTCTGGTTCTGCTTGCATTATTGGATACCGAACAGGGAAAGTCTTGTTTGTCGGTGTCCGAAATAAAGTTTGTGCTTGCTGCGATTTCTATGAGCGTCAGAATAAAGAATGCAGGCCTCATGTCTGCTTTAAAAATTTCAGTCAAAATTCCAGCTCCACAAGTATGGAAAGTGATATTATAGCCGAAGGATTTAGATGTAGCGTGGAAATGCATGGGTTAATTTACAAGACACTTATAGCAGACAATGACAGTAGTGTTCATGCAGCCATTATTCACAACAGACCATACAATGATTATAACATCGAGGTTGAAAAAATCGACTGCAGTAACCACTTATTGCGAAATATGTGCACAAAGTTGAGAACGATTGCTAGTACCACCCAACCGGATTTGTTAAGGAATTCTGAGTTTGTACGACTACGGAAACTAATTGAGCGTAAAGTGAAGGAAATTAGAGATGAAGTAGTCCAAGCGGCAAACAAAAGGAAAGACGAGAATGCAGCGGTTGCAATCAATGCATCAGAATTATCGAAGGATCTTTCGCAAATATTGTACCACGTATTTGGAGATCATAACGATTGTCAATCGCGTGGCCTGACATGCGAACACAGCATTGAAAATTCGGCCGCAAATCACGTTCCGCGACTAAAGTTTTTCGGCTTATTTACAAAAATGGAGACTGTGATGACTTATTTGCAAAATCACGCAGATAGTTTGGTAAGGCTTGTAACTAACAACTTGGCTGAATTATCCAATTCCTTGTTGTGCAAGACAATTTGTGGAAAACGAATCGATTTAAGCAAAAGAGGTTCGTATAATACACGAGTTTACGCAGCCGTGTTGCAGTTCAACACACAACAAGTTCTAACGGAACTAAATAAAAGCTTGGGAAAAACGAATTATCAAATTGCGGAAAAGTTGGAACGGCAACGTCAACAAGTCATTATACGGAATAAACAATATCGAGACATAAATGGTGGACGATCCCACTACAACCCCAGATCTTGTGCTGACAAAGATTATGGACCTGAATCGATGGAACCTGATCTGACACCTGAAGTTTTCGAACGAGAAAAAGCGAATGAAATGGAACGGTTGAGACGAAATGCAATGGACTGGCAGGACATTGAACGTGACACGAGGGATCAAAGCCATTCGGAATTGTGGCGGGTGTTACGACAGAAGATGCTTACTGCATCGAATTTTGGTGCCGTTTGCCGAATGAGAGAAACAACCCCAACTAAAAGGATGGTATCCAGTATCTTGTATCCTACGGTGAAGCAAACAGTTGAAATGAAGTATGGACATGATATGGAGCAAACTGCCAGAGAAGAATTGTCTCGTTTGATGGATAAAGAGATTCAAGTCTCTGGCATGTTTATTGACCAGGGTTGCCCGTTCTTAGGAGCATCTCCTGATGGATTGATCGACGAAGATGGAATCGTTGAAATAAAATGCCCCTATAAAGCACGAGATCTGACGATTGAAGAAGCACTGGCACAATGCAAAGATTTAAGAAGAGTGTTCGACAGTAAAAATATAAATGCAATGAGCGAAATCCACCATTACTATTACCAAGTCCAGGGCCAATTACACGTCACGGCACGAGAATATTGCATATTCACAATGTGGTCTCGAAAATCGATGAAGACTGTCCGTGTTGAGAGAGACGATTCTTTTTGGGAACAGAAAATGGAACGCCCGTTGACTCGTTTCTACATGAAGTGCATGCTGCCTGAAATAATTGACCCACGAAGACGACGACACATGACGTTGAGAGAACCCGATTGGGTTTCCAAAAGCCAAGAAGCAGCTGCGTCCAAGAGAGAAGCAAATGCTTCTGATAATTCAGGCAATATGAACAGAAGTAAAAATTCCGGTCAACCTAGTGAGGTATCAACAAATTCTCTCGCAAATGATCCGACTGATGAATATGTAGATGAACGGTTGGTGTGGGCAGATGAACCCGTCGAAGCTCGTCGGCAATATCTCGATAATCAAGTTGCAAGTTTAGAAGCGGTTGAGGCAACTGTTCTGAACTTAAATCGTGACTTGAACGATGCAACACTTGACACTTTTTTGAAAGTTATTAGAGACACGACTCCATTCAAAAGTCAAAGTGTACAGTGCCTTATTTATCGAGATATTGTCGAACCAATATCTGATGCGAGTATTCAAATTATTGGCTCAGGAACAAGTCACTGGAGATGTCTATATTTCGATGGTAGTGTGATCCGCATTTTCGATAGCTTGGTAGGAAGACGTTCTCTGCTAAGTCGGGTTGAAACAGAGTATATCAATATTCGCTTTCCAAGTGTTCAAATACCCGATATAATATTCGAAAACGTTCAGGTACAACAAGCTGGAATTAGTTGTGGAATTTTTGCTGCAGCGTTTGCTGCAATTGTAGCCCTTGGTGGTGATCCGACAACTGTACGTTATTCGGCAGATATGGAAGCAACGCGGAAACATTTTGTCACAATTATTCGCCGCAATGAATTATTCCCATTCCCTGAAGAGATTAAAGAATGAGTTCAATAAGTCTGAATGGAGTAGACGTAATTTGTAGTGATTATGTGGAGTTAATCTCAAAAATTAGTGTAAAGTAATCGTATAATCCCAATTTGATTAACACTTGAGTTCTTAAGTTATGGCTTCCACTAATTTCCAATTATTTTGACTTTTAAAAGTCAAGTGCATGGTGATTTAAGTATCTGGATGATTACCCTAAATTTCAGTTACACAATCTTAATTATAGAAATTAAAAGCAAAGTTAAAAAAGTTGAAAGAAAAAGAAAAAGTTGAAAAAGAAAGAAAGAAAATTAAAAAAAAATTAACGTTTATAATGTTTTTGGAAAATTTATAAAATGGCTGGCTATATGGTTAAATGGCAGGTAAATAACACAGTTTTTAGGTTACATTAAAAAAGAATTCTCTCCAAATATTTTTAGAAAATTTAATATTTAATATTATTTAATAATTTTTTTGCTATAGATTATTTTAATAATAGGGTAAATTTTTTTGGTCTTTGATTGTTACGGTGATTGTATTTACTTATAAAATTCTTTTCTGCCGCAGGCCCCGTTATTACACGTTCAACCCCATTAATGGACCGAAGAAGCTGAGATCCCTCAGGATAGTCAAGGAACTACTGTAATTATTGGGAATGTCCACGGATCTTTGAAAAGGCGGAAATTGGCTAGGAATGACGGTTGGGACAATGATGGATCACTGAAGGTATGTTAAAATCCGACAACATGCATTTTATATGAAAAATATTGTCTCTTAATAACCTAAAAATTTAGTGTACATAATGTTTATAAATCTTACATTTTTAGCTTATATTGGAATGAACGTGGGAGTGTCCAGATTTCGACCTAGATTCTATGTGTGGAACTGAAGACGAATCAACGTGGTATAGACGTGGTTAAATGTTAAAGATTCTTGGAGATCGAGACATGGACTGATGGCATCCGGCTAGGAATCTTGGATAGAGTAATGACGGATTGTGGGAGGATCGTCGATCAAGCATAAAAACACATAAATAAATTTATTGATTTTTATTCACAGGGTGGCCAAAATCTGGAAAACCTGGAAAAGTCAGGGAATTTTTGTGTCCTGGAAAAGTCAGGGAAAAGTCAGGGAATTTCATCTGCAGTCAGGGAAAAAATTGATTTCCTAAGTTATAAAATTCCAAATATAGATATTTGATAATTTTGATGAAAAAAGTCTGTAAAATTCAGCAGAAGCTGCAATTCCTCTGAAAAAGTCTGCAAAAACTCTGGTAATATCTGAAAAACTCTGTAATTCTTATTGGGAAAGTCAGAAAATGTATTTTGCAGAAATTCCCAGTAATAGTCAAACTTTTTGCTCTTTGACAAACTGCTCTTTTTGGGCTTTCAGTTTGCGAAAGTCTGCGAAATTCTGTAACATACATTTGCATACTTTCTCAGTAAAAGTCCCAATTTCAGCACATTTCAGACTTTTCTGGCAGAGTTTTGTAAAATTTTAGAGTTTTGTAGAGTTTTACAGAGTTTTTCAGAGATTATCAGAGTTTTTGCAGATTTTTTTCAGAGGAATTGCAGACTTTTGTAGACTTTTACAGGTTTTTTCCACCAGGGATATATGTGATTAAATTACATATATTACTTACTCTATTATTTTGTTTACTCCTAATTATAATTAATTATTTTTGACGTTGCAACTCATTTTTTTATCATTTATGTTAAAAAATTAGTATAAAAATACTCATTAGTATAAAAGTCGGGGAAAATGAAAAAAAAGTTCTGGAAAAGTCAGGGAAATTAGTTCTCAAAAAGTTTTGGCCACCCTGTTATTCACATACTGCCTTTTTAATAGATATTTTAATGCACGCATTTTACTGTTATCAAGGTAGTGACGATTACTGACGAGGATCTGAGAGATTATCAAGAGCTATGTAAACAACGTCTTCGAAACGTCAAGGAATCTTCGAGTTGTGGGAATGGTTCAACAAAGAAACTGCGTAAGATGGCGCAGGAACAACTTCTGGACCAACATGGAATCAACATAGGATCAACGTATGTTGAACGTGGGATTAACGTGGAATCAACATCGGATAAACATATGTTCAACGTGGGATCTACGTGGGATCGACATGGAGTCGCCATATGGTCGACACACAATCACCGTGGGATCTGCGCGAATCAAAAAGGGATCGACGTGGGATGTGCGCGAATCAAAAAGGGATCGACATGGGATCTACGCGGATTGACAAGACATCGACATGGGATCTACACGGATCTACAAAAGTTCGCCGTGGGAATATGAACTCTCAGTCGCACATATGGAGATACTCCTTACATTTGACGTTTTACGACGACGTTACGTCAAATACATGAAACCATTTAACACTTTAACGGTGCAACCGCACGGATCCTTGTCGGTGTGATTTCATTATTTTTCTCCCTCTAACCTCTTTTGTTGTCATATTGTCATAATAGTGTCTTTATTAAACGCGGATGTTTTGGGTTTGGTGAAGGAACCTTGCACCGTTAAAGTGTTAAATTGTGAAGAGCGAACGTCAACAGGGTCACGAAGAGGGATACTTTTTATTGGTGTCAAATGAACTGTTGCCTTTTCATATATGTCTTGATATATTTTGTATCTTGATTCATTTCTTAACTGATTTAAAATACAGTCAGGCCTCTATTTAGTTGCAAAGGATGTCTTTGTTCCTCTTGCGATGGCCTAAACCGGTGGCACATTAAAGGACATGGGACTGAATCTAAATCGAGGCCCGAGTGTTACGAAAATATTGGTATATATACCATCCTTGTATATAAAACACGAAATGAAAGAAATATAAAAGGATAACAAATATTCTTAAAAACTATGAAAAACTCTGAAAATCGGCACGGACGAAATTATATGTCGCAGTATATATAAAACTTATGTTAAATATATTTTTCTGGTAGAAAGTTACACATGTATATTGTATATTGTGCACCAAGGGAGATGGAGAAGGAAAATTTGTTTCAATTTTTCTTTTCCCTTCCTTGGTGCACACAATATTTTTCGTCACACATGCACGTAAAGTCGAGCTTTACTCCTTGAATTTAGGGAGCAGAACTAAACTTTACTCCCGCAATTTCAGGGAGTAAAACTCGACCTCTACTTGCATGTGTAACGAAAAATATCGTTGTAGCTTTGGGGAGTAGGAGTTTTACTCCCCAGGTTAAAAATATACTATTACGCCCCGAGGGAGTAAAGAAAGCCACTTTTCGAAATCATCAGAGGGAGTAAAGTGGCGTTTTACTCTCCGAGGCGCGTAAATATATTTTAAAATATAGTTTCTTCCGTGCGACAAACTGCAAAATTCTAAAACAATTATAAGAGTCGCAATTGTCACACCTTTTTTCAAAGAATGACAGATGATTCCACTGTTTTTGAGAGTGTTTAAGGTTTTTTCGGAGTTTTCATTTATACTAAGGTAGTAATAAAATAATTGTATTTGAATTGTATCTGAACTGTCAATTTGAGCATTCTAAATAGTTCAGAGTTTAATTGCAATTATTCCAACACCATTAACATATTTCTATATTTACTGAATTTATTAACTACTTTGTTTGTTTTTATCCATAACAAACATATTTCATAAAATATATGAAGAATTAAAAGTTCATTTGACAAGGTAATTAGTTAATACATTTACCAAATTTTACCATGTTTGCGAAAAATGTTTGATAGACCTCAACGCTTCTGTTAAATGTTTGTAACGCAAAGAAACAGACAAAGGTCGACAGGGGTCTCGTCTTTAGGACCAAACCAAAATTTTTTGATTACTTAGGTGTGAATAATAGTTAAAGTCGGGGTCATACCTCTGAGACTTTGCTTTTGTGGTCAGGTAATCTAATAAAAACAGATATTTAAAAATTTGTTGCTATTAAATTAAAATATTACTTTAAATTAAAATATTAAAATACTGCTAATCAAATCTAAATATAATAATCTATACAGCTGACTTTAATAACTTAGTCGGATTTCTATGAATAAACAATTTTTATATTGAAAAACACCAAAACTATATTTTTTTCAATTATTTTGTGGACTATTTCGATCAGTGGCGTAGCCAGGAATTAATATCGGGAGGGGCCCAAGTTGGTTTCCGGGGGGGGGGGGTCATGAGAAATTATGATCTGGGATACATTTTCCGGGAAAAATATATTATTTCAAATATATAATAAAATAAATTTGAAACAATTTCTGTCCAATTTGAACAATGACGGTCAGCGTCCAATTCGTCCGTGCCCTCCCCCAATCACTTCAGCAATCAATTTTTTGAAATTCATCTCGCTGGAAACCCTAATGGAAAAAAATTCTGCAAAAGTCTGCGAGTTCCTCTGAAAAGATCTGAAAAATCTCTGATAATCTCTGTAAAACTCTACAAAATTCTGTATATCTCAACAAACCTCTAACAAAAGTTTTGAAATTGGGACTTTTTTTCAGAACTTTTGCAGACAATCCTGGGAAAGTGCAGATTTTAAAGCCTAGAAGTCCGCTTTTGTGAAGAGTCTGAAAATCTGGTAATTACTGGGAATCGCTTAAAATGAATTTTGCAGACTCTTAACCACTTCTCTATTCTGATAAATTCATTTTCCGATTTTCCCAGTAATTACCAGATTTTTTCAGACTCTTCACAAAATCGGTTTTCTAGGCTTTAAAATCTGAGAAATACTGAGAAATTCTGCAAAATGCGTTTGCAGTCATTCCCAAGATTTGTCTGCAAAGTTCTGAAAAGTCCCAATTTCAAAACTTTTGTCAGAGTTTTGTAGAGTTTTACAGAGATTATCAGAGATTTTTCAGATCTTTTCAGAGGAATTCGCAGACTTGCAGAATTTTGTTCCATTGGGAAATTTAATAATTCCGTAATATTCCGACAAACCTTCGATAAATTGATTGCCTGACAGGTTAGAATGAATTTTCATGCGTTTTTGAAGCGCAAAAAATGCAGTTGAAAAATACCATTGAAAAATCTGTCTGAGTTGAACTCTGTCCGATTTGCACTGGTAGTGGCTGAGTTGATCCCTTCCGATTGTTTGATTTGTCATCGCTCTTTTTTAATTTATGCTTAATTAAATAGAAATGTAATAACTATAATAAATTATTATATAAATTAGAAATATACCCTAACGGAACAGGAACCTCGAATCAATGTCGATTCGATGACGATACGATGTTCCTGAAGCATCGAATCAATATCGAATTGACGTCTGAATATCCGCTTGGTCGATATCGACTCGACACCGATGATTCGACATCTATTCGACATCGTCGCAACATTGACAAGATATCGATTCGACGTCGATAATTCGATATCGATTAGATGTCGGCGTAATATTGACATGATGTCGATTGGACGTCGATGAACAACATCGATTCGATGGCGACACAATATTGATACAATGTTAATCAACGTCAACAATCGACATCGATTTAACGTCGAATCGACGTAAATTTTTGATTCGTATAATACTAAATATTTCAAACTCTTATATATGGGGAGAAATTCGACACCAAATCGATGTCAACATTTATTCAAGGTTCCTGTTCCGTTAGAGTGCTTACCGTTTTCAATTCGAATATTATTTTTTTTAATTTGGAAAAATTTAAACGTCAAAACATAAAGCAATGTAATGTTTAATAACTTTCAAATTGAGTTGGTTCAAGATAAAATTATTTCGAATTTTGGAATTTGGAAAATTTTTTCGGGGGGGAGGGGGGGGGCAGGCCCTGGATACGCCACTGATTTCGATTATAAAAATGAAACAGCGCTATATAATTAAAATCTGACAATATAATTAACGACTGAAAGATTATGAACACACTGAAAAAAATTTCAAGCTATAAAAGCATGAGTTGACATCACTCTATAGTAGCATGACATTTCATGCCATTGCAGCATAAAGTCATGCTAGGTAAGCAGACGTCTAACCTATTTTTGCATTGGTGCATGCTGTAGTAGCATGAATCTCATCCCATATTGGCATGGAAGCCGGCTTGCATTTGCCCATGCTACCTCTTGCTTTTATAGCTTGATATTTGTTTCAGTGCAGAGCTACATTTCACTACACTTCATTTCAGTTATGAGGTGTCTATATACTTTTACACTACTATGTAGAAGTGATATCCTTTTTCTCAGAATTTTGGACGCGCAAAACTGATCTTTTTCTGACATCACTCCATTTTTATACTCGAAATAATCCACAAAATAATAGAAAAAAACGTGATTTTGTCATTTTTTTACATAAAATTGATTTGTCATAGATACTCCTTTTCGTTGTTTCTTTTTCATAGTACAAAAAGTAAAAAGAAAAATTAGTACATCTCCTGGTTCCAAAAGCAAAGACTCAGGGATATTTCAGTTGAAAAAGCCTGACTCAATTCCGATCGAGTCACTTTTCAATTCCACGTCGGGTTTTTGTCCCGCGTCGAAATCGAGTCGAGAAAATAGTCATATTAGTTTAATTGTTATACAACGGAATCGGTTCGGAATTGAGTTAGGAATGCGTTGGAAATGGATCGATTTCGAGTCGGAAACGGGCCGGAATGTAATCAGAATTAAATCGGAATCGGATCGAGAATATACCAATTGAAGAGTCGGTAAAATAGCTGTAAAATAATTTCCAATTTAATTTCAATGTTTCTTATAATTCGTAAAATGATGTATTCCCAACTCAATTCCAACTAGATTCCAACTTGATTCAGACTCGAAATCGATCCATTTCCAACGCGTTATCGACTCAACTCTGAATCGATTCCATTGCACAACAATTATATGAATTATATTTTGCCTACATGATGTAGGCAAATTCTGACGCGATTTCGACGCAGGACGAAAACCCGACGTGGATTACGATCAGAATCGAGTCGGAATCAAGTCGGGCATTTTAGACTGGGATGACCACGACTTTGGCACTTCTTTACATCTAAACAATCGAAAAAAAATTGGTTTGATTTCAAAGACAGAGAAAAAATGAAATTGTGTCGATCAGTGAAATTATTGACTTTGTTACGAGAACAGAGGATAAACAAATAATTTATTTTTCATCACTCAGGGAAGAAAAGACCACATTTCCGCCCTGGCGGGCGGAAATGCAGACTTTCCTTGCCCTCGTGAAAAATATCGTTCATTACGGGGCGGAAAATTCGATTTCTCACCCGTTTCTTCCAGAAGTCGGCTTTGCCGGAAGTTCACTCGTTTTGAAATACGAATTTTCCTCCTTAGTGGTGAAATATACTATTATTTGAATATCGTTATCCGAATGATTTGGGGTTTAAAGAGCGTGATCTTAGAAAATGTAAAACTTTTCGGTTGTTTAATACTATGTTAGTCGTAGACAGTTTAAGGTCGAAAAACCATTCTCGTTATAACTCTAAAAGTTTATGAAAAACCAGTTGTCGTTTATTAAACTACGGGGAATCTCTTTCTGCAATATAAAAATAGGTTATCAGCTACTTTCTGAGAAAACGATGAACGAAGTAACATGTTAAGTTAATTCCTACGCAAACATGTACAAATTCATTCACTGATTTCTCAGGATTTAGCTGGAGACTCATGTTTTTTTATTTCAGAAATCAATTCATCATCTTCTATGATCAGCATACTAGTTTTTCATAACTAGGGGGGATTAAAGATTTTATTTTATTTAACCTGGAGATAAATGAATTCAAATGGGGTACAAATATTTTGTATGATGTTTTATATGTAGTATATTGTATGTAGTACAAATATTTTAAATTTGAATGTTTACTAAATGTTCAAGTCGAGCTGTGAACGTTTATGAACGTTTATTGGAAATATTCTTAAACGTTTACAAAACTATTTGCTCCTTTTGGATACATTAAATATAAGTTATCAATCATTATGAAATAATAGACAATTACGTAGCAGGTGTAGAAAAAGATGTAAAACAAGACTAGCTATAGAAACAAAAAGTCAATACTGTTAGAAATAGGAACATTCATTTACATCGCCTGTTTTAATCTGCTTTACTTTTATCTGCAAGTAATATTAGAATATTTTTGGTAAAAAAAATTATCTGTTCTAGACATAATTATTGAAACAATCTTTGTCGTTGATCATCAAAAGTAAAAATGTAAATTTGCAAACAGTTGTACTTTCTATTTGTTATACAATTTGTTGCGCTTTGACCGAGACGAGACATGATCTCTTGATTTTCGACGCGGTCTCAGAGTGTTCTAATAGGAATGCATATAAAGTACATAACATATAAAATACTTTTTCTTACTTGTGCGGGAAAAGTCCTATTTTTCTCACTACTCGTAAGAAAAAATATCGTACTTTATTGGTAGGAGAGGTAGGTACTGCTCACTCGTGCGTGATTGGTCCCTCGCTTAGCTTGAGATCAATCGCACACTCCTGAGAGAAGCACTGCTTTTCCTACTAATGAAGTAATTAACTATTAGTTAATTACTTTAGAAAACAATTCCTGGTGTGACTATATTTTATGTTTTTGCGAATTAAAATTGGTATTGTAACTATAAACGTACTGTGAACTGCATATTATAATTGCAGTGTTATTCGTGTTACAAATCCATCAAAAACTATTTTGAAGGTCATTCACTTCAACGTGAATTGGTGCCTTTGGTAACCTGGTCTTTCAAAATATTGAAGTATCTTTCTTTTATTAAGAGTTGTTCTCTATATTGTGAATTTGTTAATTAACAATGTCAAATTTTGAAGGTCATTCACGGTAACGTGGATTGGTTTTTAGTAGTAACTATATAAAACTGGCCCTTCAAAATATATAATTATAAATACTGTTAATTTTAACAGTTCTTATTTTCAGTGTTTATATGTTTTGAGATTTCAATGAAAATGGCATTCCTCAAAGTAACCTCAGATTAACTCTGAGTGACTGAAGTTTTGAGTTTTTAAGTGGTCATTAATATTTCCTTTATTAGGACAGAGCATACAATAATGACTGAACGGTTTGGTGTAAGATTCATGACGTCAAATCTAAATTATTTGGCTTACGTCATTCAGAATTAAATGATTTGTCACCTCATGACTAAATCTGAAGGTCATTCACTTACAAGTGAATAGGTTTTATTGCTGTAAGCATTAACCGGCCCTTCACAAGTAGTAAATATTTGCAATTTCAGCGCTTTAGATTATCACCTGAGTATTGCATTATAAATTATTGAAAATATTTCAGCACTTTAGCAAGTAAAGTCACTTTTCATCAGGGAAAATGTTGGACAGGGATGGAAAATGTTGTCGATTCCTTGCTCCGATTTTTAAAAAATAGTACATTGCACAACTGAGAAGGCGAAGTGATAATTATCTAGTGATCTGAAAATTTCATCTGAAGGCAACCCTTGATTACTTGTCTTTTCAACTATGCATATTTAGTCTAGCAAGTAAGTTCAAGGAAAGTCGGACTCTTACAAATGTTGTAGTAGAAAAAAAAGAAAAATATTCAACGGGATTCGACGCAAAATTCATCCTCTATTGTCTTTGTACTTCACTTTGAACGGCATTGATGAATATTACCCGCCCTAGTGGTGTAATGAAGATCGTTCAGGTGAACCTTATTAAGTTGTATTCGTGCTTTTTGTAATAATGAACACCCTATGTTCATTTCATTGCAATTTTAAAAAACCATCTTCTGATTTTTATTCGGGAAATTCAACGTAGAATTTTCGGCAAAATGACGTCAAATTTTTGTCAAACATTTACTTCAATCCAGATTCCTGGAGTACAGTGTGATCTTTGCTATTTCTGCTTCTATTGTTAATATAAATTGTTAAATGTATATGTTAAATTGTAAAAGTGTTAATAAAATAACACTGAGTAAGTAGATTGTAAGAATTACAGTCGTAGAAATAATCTGCAATAATTTCAAACGTTAATTCCGTTTTAGCACTAAGTCTTGTGATTTGTAGATAATAACTGTCAACTGATATAATTAATCATACAATTTTAATTAAGATTTTACTGAAAGAAATGTTATACAATATGACGAAGAAAAGTAATATTTCTGTTATTGAATAGAATTTGTATTCAATTTTTCAGTAAAATATTAATTATATTGATAAAGTTGTTTATAAAATGCATTCTTAGGACAACCCTAGGCAAATTTAGGACGATATTACGGCAATGATGGTCCCAACATCGTCCTAAGAATAAAAACGCGATTTTCTGTGTGCAAATGATGAAACAAAGTGAAAATACTCACACATTTAGTTATTTTAAAAAAATATTCAATATTTTTGAAAAATTTTCAAAATCAATCAAATTTTAAAAAATATTTTTTAATTTTGAAATATTTGAATTTTTTGTGATTATTTAAACATTTAAAAAATTGCAAATATACAAAATTTAAAAACTTTTTAAAAATTAAGACATTTTTAAGATTTTGAAAATTAAATAAAACGACAATTTTTCAAAAATGCTAAATATTTTTCAAAAATATTCTAAATTTCATCATTTTGACTTGGTCTTATTATTTACACTCAAGAAATCATTTTGTATTTCTTAGGACGATATTCTGATATCGTCCTAACATCGTTCTAAATTTGCCACTATCGGCATTTAGTTAAATTTTTCTTACACTTTTAAATTTTGGCGCCAATGTTGATAGTTCACAATGGCGCTAATAGTCTCTTCTGCTGACGATGTTTCCTGCATTACCGACATTAACCTCTTTCACTTCACTGAAGAATCACCTTAAGGGGGTTATTCGACTTGATTGGCATAGCGTCATCTCAATTTCCGATTTGGAGCTCAAAACTTCATCCTCATCAGTGAAGTATTGAAAGAGTAATATCATTTTAAAGTTACCTCTGATTTTAGGGCATTTTTCTGAAAATTCATAGGATACAATGCGTGTGTCTCTACACGTGCATGCGTGCGTGTGTGTGTAAGAGTGTGTATTTGTGTGTGTGTGTGAGTGTGTGTGTGCGCGTTTATTTAAACCTATACGGGTTAAATAACAACCAGATAACGTTGGATATAGGTGGAGTAACGGTCAGATACTGGTCAGATACTTTTCACATAAAGGTAATAACGGCCAACCAATGTTCACATAACGGCCGTATCACGGTTGGATAACGATCGGATAATGGTCGGATACGGGTCCAGTAAGGGTTGGATAACGCTCCGATAAACTCGGATAACGATCGAAGAATGGTTGGATAATGGTTGGATGACGCTCGAATAACGCTCGGATGACAGTTGGATAACGGTCGGTTAACGGTCGGATAACGATGGTATAATGATCGGATAGCGATCGGATAACGATCGGATGACGATTGGATAATGATCAGATGACGATCGGATAACGAACGGATAATGAACGGATGGCGATCGGATAACTTTCGGATGACGATCGAAAAACGATCGGATAACGATCGGATAACGATCGGATAACGATCGGATAACGATCGGATAACGATTGGATAACGATCGGATAAGGATCGGATGACGATCGGATAACGATGGGATAACGATCGGATAACAATCGGATAACAATCGGATGGCGATCGGATAACTTTCGGATGACGATCGAAAAACGATCGGATAACGATCGGATAACGATCGGATAACGAT
>JABFPB010002372.1:0-20370 GCA_022817645.1 Ceratoteleas bidentatus
GTTTTGTTAGTTTCGTTAGTTTTGTTAGTTTCGTTAGTTTTGTTAGTTTCGTTAGTTTTGTTAGTTTCGTTAGTTTCATTAGTTTCGTTCGTTTCGTTAGTTTCGTTAGTTTTGTTAGTTTCGTTAGTTTGTTAGTATTTTTTTAATTCTTTCAACTTGAACAAGGAAAGAACTGTCTTTTCCAGCAATTTAGTTCGTTCTTCAACAGTGTTGATTTGATTGTCCCTAACTATATTCTTATTATAAACCTAAGATTTGTAAGCAGAAATTGATAGTTACTGAAAAATTGGGATAGAAAAATCGGAAGGACGAAAGTATCGAAAACGACGCTCGATCTAATCGCGAAGGTGTACGCAGTTTGGCGGCCGCGAGGTCATCGAAATGCCAAAGTACGCGACAAAAGTAAATACAGCACGATCGCGTGATTAACCCTTTTCTGCAGCTGCGGCCGGTGTACGAACGCCATAACTCGCGAACGCGAATTGCGTCGGCGTTGCGCGCGAACTTGGGAGTTCCACGAAGTAGCCGAAGTTCGTGTGCGCCGGCTAAAAATGAGATTGAGTTTCATTTTCTAATGGAAAAGAAACTTTGGCGGCGCCGAGCGAGACAACGCGCTACGCGCGCCATGCATATTCAGGGTGTCTGCAAATACCTTTATCGAGCGCCTCGAGTGTTGCGAGCCGAGATGGATTGTTCAAGTTCGGAGGCGTTGTTGTCCGAATTCGAGTAAGACGGTTTCCGCAGGAAGTTTTGCAACGTAGGTCGGACGTATTGTTTTTCTTGCAGGGGAATAAACACAAAACGTATATTGGATGTGGAAGGCAGGAGATGGAACAGTAACATTGAAAGTAAAGAAAGGAGTGAAGGATGTTGTATTTAAATCGTTTTCGTTTTCGAATGTTGACATGAGCTGTGAATGTATTTCTAATGCGAATGTGTAAGACAAAGAGAATGGTGATAGACTGTAAAAAAAATGAAGATGAAGAACAAAGCAGCAGCATTGAAACTAAAGGAAAACAAATGCAATGGATGTTTACAGTTTCCTCTTTTTACATATTCGTATTTTTCAGAACGTAGTACCAACGTGGCGTTTGCTTCCAGCATATTATTTTTCTGAGTGCAGTCACAGTGTGATATCCAGTGTAGTCCAGTTTATCCCAGTCTGATACTTCAATATGGACGACCGTTGATAGAAAGAGGAACGGGAAAAACGAGACATACTGTGTAAATCAACAAACAGGAGATATGGCAAATGTTACTTCGGTACGGCGAAATTTAGTTGTTTGTTTAGTTTTTTGCTGATTGCAATGTTAGACTTGGACGTAAAATCGAACCTGTTTGTTTTACTGAGACAGATCGTTTTTAGTTAGGTTGTCTACATGGATAAAACAGTGTATCAAATTAATTCCGATGTATGTTTGTTTGTGACAGATTCTACAATTTATCGTCTAAATATCGGAAAAGTAATTCGTTAAAACTGAAAAGCGTCGTTAGAGTTATCTTCCAATTATGACTAACGCTGATGTGTGCAATGTTTTAACGTTTAACATTTTCCGAAACTATCTTACAAACACCCCAATTTAATGAACATTTACGATCAGTTGCATCTCCGGAATAATGAGATCAGTAAAGTTGCTGATGTTATAGGTTAAAGCGAATAAAACGATCGGCCTTAAAGGTCTCCAACGTTCTGGTTGTAACTGCTGAGTTTTAAGACGAATAAGACAATCATCGTAAAAAATCCCCATTAACTGAGTTGTACACGTTACAGTTAAAGACGACTTTAATCTGGCAGTTACTAATATTAGAGGTTTACAAATTAAGACAATGGTCTTAAACAATCTCCCTGAACTTAGCTGCAAATGTACTTTCTCGGAACAAGACGGTTCTCGTTTAAATTGTCGCCTGAAAGATAAAACGGAAGTACCGTTCTGACGAAAATGGCTTGCATCATAAAATGCTCATCGAAAGCGCGTTTTCTCGGCACTTTCAAGCATCACTATGTGTCGGCAAAGTTTTTCGGCATTTCAAACTCGAGTTTTTTACGCGTTTATACAGCAAGTTTCATACATTTAAAAAGTGATCATAATACCAACTTTTCTAACTCGCTTGATTAAAAGTTTTGTATAGCGAAATCATACAATGGCGAAAAGAGATTGCTTTTCGCCAATGATTTTCGGCGAAACAACGTAGGAAGCGCATTAAAAAATTTATTTAATTAAATCTTTTAAATGGAAATAAAATTAATAAATTTTATTCTTACCACATTTTTCAGTTTATTGAAAGAAATTCAAAGTAAAAATGCGAAGAATTCATTTATTAACTTATCTTGAATTTATTGTAAGAAATATAATTTTATTGAAAAAGTAATTTGCAAGTAATCGGCAAGTATACATTAAGATACTGTGGAATCAGTTTGGTCCCCCACCCTTATTCACCGACCAATAAAAACAGAGTTACTGACTGCTGATTTTCTGTTATAAATACAGTACACCATATAAAAAGTATCACTCATTCATCATCCATCTCTCAAACAATGGATCCGTTCATTTAGGAAAAACCATTTCCCAAAGAAGTTATTCGTCACCTCTTTTTGGAAAAAAGCTTGCAGTTGTATTACAAGTATTTTGAGGGACGCATCCAGTATGAAAAAATGTTCGATGTATTTGTAGTATTTTGAACACAAAACATTTCTATTTTACATTTGTTACTCTTTGCTTTTTAATATCAGCAAATAACTATCAAAAACTCAGAAAACATACAATCGCAATACTAATGGTATCGTTAACACTAACTCGTGTATTCAAAAACAAATTTGAATTTAAGGTTACGCTGTAATGTAGAGGAACATTAATTAAAGTTCGCGCGAACTTGTGCGTTAAGCAGAAACGTAAATATGCAATTGGTCGGTGTTTGGCCATGCTCCACATAATTATGCATGTGTGCGTGTACGTTGTATTATAAACCGCGCGGCAAAAAGCCGGAGTTCCGCGCACGGTTGGTACGCAACTTTGAACTTAATCGAAAATCAATTCGCGGTATTTTTAATTCGCGCGAAAACGTACGAATACAAAAACGGCCGGTTTGCATTAATTGAAACGCAATTTCGCATGACCGCACTCGAATACGAGGGTGGCTTTTCCGAGTAGCGAATTGGTCAAGGTTTTTTGTTTTGCAGTGCAAGAGTAGATAATCAAAAAGTAATCAGTAATGAGACACGGTCATGCGAAAAAAAGAAACGAGGACCCTGCTGAAACTGACAGTTAAACAAATTTTTAATATTTTTTAAATATTTCTATAATATTTTAAAATATTCCTCTTAATATTAAATACTGTCCTAACATTTTTTCAATATTATAAAAATATTTTTAAACTGGTTTAAAATATGATTTTAAAATATTGTTTAAATATGCAGCCAATACATTCCTACTTAAGCAGTAATAATTCATATTTTAGTGCCATTTTTTTCAAATCAGATTTTATTATTCGATAAAGCTTTTGATTCAATTTCTGCCGGCGAAATAAAAAAACCATACCGTCCAATTCCGTCGACAGAATTGCATATCCAATTTTAAAAATGAATCGGTTTTCGAATTTATTTACGCAATTTACATAACTTGGACAATTTATTGCGCAATTTTAATCGCAATATCGATTTGGATCGATTTCCGTTTGTTCCAGTCTGGCTTCGTGTTTTCAACCACCATTTACATTTGCGTTCGTTCGGAACGGTTTATGATACGTTGAACTCCGCTTTTCTTTGTTTAAATGCAAATTTCGATCAAACATCTTTCAGTGTTCTCAGATTTATTTTATTATTCCGACTCCTGTCAGTTTGCCAGCGAGATTTAATAATGGCAATGTATAACATAAAAGTGCCGTATTTGCATTGGAGACGTTCGTTTTACTGGTTATTTCATATTTTTGAATGGTTTTTTCGATCATTCCATCCATATTTCGAGATACGGCTTTCTTCGTACATTATAATTTCTATTATTATTTAAAAAAAGAAAGTAAGACAATTTGTATTATTATTACGTTTTATTAATATTAATATTATGAAATTAAAGAAATAGTTTAATTAGAAAACATCTGCAAATGCAATTGTCTGTTGAAAAGATGAGGAGTATTGTAATACATATTAAATGATGAATAAGAAATGGGGTGCTTAGTTTTCATGACTTATATATTATTTATATTAAACTACATGGAGAACAATTTCTAATTTTAATAGTATGAGATCCTATTCTTTCAGTTGAATGAGTTTCTCTATCTAAAGTAGTTCAAATTTAATACTGATAATAGTGAACAGCATGAAACCAAGTAATAATTGCAAGAGAAGTTCCAAACAATTGTCACATGCAGAAGTCCTTGCTATAACAGCGTGAATTGTGATCAAACTCACATGATGGTCTGAAAATGGCAACATTTCATTAATAGTAATTGAAATGTTCATTGAATCATACCGAAAATGAAACTTTATTAACTTGAAACAGAAATTGTCTTCTTTTCGAAATAGAAACATTTTCTAGCATTATTTTCTATATTTATTTTTACTTCATTTTTTAATTGCATGAATCAGTTAAACATTTGATTAGTTCAGTATTCAGGGTGGGGGTAAAGAAAACAAGTATTACATTTTGGTTAAAAAAAATCACATGCCTCATTTGCCCAATTTGATCATATGCAATGTGCTTGGTGAAAACCTAATTAGGTTCTAGTTTTGAACATGAATTAGTTTGTAAAGTTCGATACTTGGGTTTAAATGTAACTTCTTGTATTTCAAAGTTGGATGAATATTACTAATATTATCTACTGCGAATATAAATAATAAATGTTCTTGATTACAACGTAAAATAGATTATTTCAAATTTTACTAAATTGGGTAACATTACACAGTTTTCAGAAAATTGAATTCCTAATATTTATTCAACAAATCAACAAATATCAATATTTATTGGTAATTCCTCTTTACCAATAAATATCTTGTTCGACTGATTCTTTAAACTTAATGAACATTTCAATCAATTTACATTCTCATAATTAACTCTCCACCAGAAAAGCAATCGAAATAACTCTGTCATTACAAACCACCTTTGGTTCGCTCTCCTGAATGATTTATCACCGTCCAACTATATCCATCTAATTTGCCGCAATCAATAGAAAACCGTTGCTAATCAACCTTTGCTCGGTTGTTATTCAGTAATTACATTTTTTGCGATTCCCTCTGCGTTTTATACCAACTATTTGTCAACGAGAAAATCACTCTACCCCATTAGGGTTCCCTCGTTAATTTGGCGCGACATCGAACAAGCCATTCATCGGCGCCAAAAGGACTTAATTAAAAAAGTCCCACGCCTGCTGACGAGTGCGAATCTTTTGATCGTCACTCGCGAGGCACAATTATTATGAATGGCTCCCGCGGGTATCGCGGGTTATATTTTATTTATGCGCGCGCGTACGCTTGACCTATAAATACGTAGAATCAATCTACTGGGACGAGTGCATGCCAGCGCAATTCCCATGCGAGACACTTGACTTAATTATTTTTGCGCGCGAATCGCGGCATTACGCTTTGGGAACTCCGATGCAAAAATTACCAGATCTGTGTGCGGTTCATCACACTTGATAACGAGTTTTCCGCGTCAGGAGATTTTTTTGGCTGACCTAAAATTCGAGTGCGGTTCACTGGAAATTGAGTTTTTTAGAGATTAATAAGTTGCGTGGAACCTAAAATTATTTAGATTTAAGTGTTTCAAAAATTATTTAGATTTAAGTTTTTCAAAATCAGATAAATCAGAATCAAAATGTGAAAATACTCCTTAGACGAGTATTTTCGATGAATTCTGGTTATAATGTCGGATTTAGAAGCTAGATATTGTTTGATTTGAATACCAACACGACCATGTTTGGAGTATTTTGATGTTTTTTTGAAAATTTTGAGTACTTTAAAAATGTCTGATACTTTATTAAACAAAGTCGAGTTTGTACTCGATTTAAAGGATTTTTCATTTCCAACACAATGGTGTAGATAAAAAAGTCAATGATCTCATTTTTGGAAAATTCAATTTTTTTGAAAATTTTGAGTATTTTAAAAATGTTAAGTACTTCATCGAACACTGCCGAATTTGTACTCGAATTACAGGATTTCTCCTTTCCAAGACAATGGTATAGATCCAAAAGTAAATAATTCATTTTTGACAGAAAGTTAACCTACTTGTGTATGTTAACAATGAATGAACATTAAATGTGAAAATGTTTACCGGAAGTCGTTCTGACGTTATAAAACGTTTTGTTCAGTTATTTAATGTAAACAAACACAATACAACTACCGTTATTTATTTAAGCTGAATGCGAACTCGGCAATTCGGGTAAAAAGTGTGTCACGCAGTGTGCAGTAGATAAACGTCGCTTCTGAAAATGTTTCTCCGCTTTGCATGCGAAATGCGCCGACATCGCGTCCAATTTTATGTTTAATATCTTCTTTAAACAGAGTTTAAATCACCCGCTGTTGGCTCGTTTCAACTTCACTCGTTTCCCCCTTTTTGCCAGTAATACAATCTGCGAGTTCGCGTTATTCGATTATCCATCTGATGATAAGTTCATCCTACGAGTTTTAACTCAGTCGACGTGGTCAATCAAAATGCAAACTATATGTGGAAACTTGCTAAATGCGGTTCTGATCATATATTTTTGCTCAATTAACTTATTTTCCACTCACATTTTAAATTTTTCCTAAAACATACCGAAATACCCAGGATCCAATCAAAATAATGAATCCTCTTCAAGTAGCTAAAATAAAAAGCTTCTTAATATTAGGTGGAATGAATGAGAAACGTCATACTTATATAAAAATACGTTTAATAGATAACAACTAACAACGAGACAATAAATAACATTTGTTAAACGCATATAAATATCTTTATATATAAATTATATATAAATACGAACGAGAGAATGTATATGTACACGGAATGCAAAAGCCAATGCACTTTCACTCTTCCTCGCGTTTTCGATCAAGCGACTACCGAACCCTCGAGACCCGAACCGTAACCTGTGTGTCTTCCGTTCAACCGACTCGATTGATCTTATCCACCACGTTAAATTTCGCTTCGAAAGTCTAAAGCCCAACGTCGCAGTGCAGATTCTGAATACTGAACATTACAGTGGAACCCCTTAAGGTTTCCCAACTTAAGTCTCCTAAAAATCGGTTTTCTTCCACACAAGCTACGGTTCACAGCTCGACTCCTTGCAAGTTCCTCAAAAGAAAAAAGTTCGGCGGTAAAATAAATTAATGTTCCTTTGTACATTTATACAAGTGGCACGAGTGGGCCGATGGCGCAATGACAGTGTTAAGAGTAACGCTTACAAATTGACCCGCAGTGAGTGCGATTCGACAGTGGCGCCGATTCGACAGTCACACTGTAAAAAAAACTGTAAAATTACAGCAAATATTCTGTACCCCTGATAACACGAATATTTATAAATATGTACAGGATATGTCCTAAATATTTTGTACACATTTAGTAAATATTTCGTGCTATTAGGGACGTCAATTTATATTGAATGTACTGGAATTGTACCGAAAAATCTGTAAAATTACAGATAAGTAAATCTGGAATTCACTTCAGTTTGTTTGTGAATTGTTGTATTCACTTTAAAACCTACTGTACAATTACAGTTCCTTTTTTACAGTGCAGTGAGCAATGGAAATCGAGCCGCGATGGTATAGGACAGACAATTCCGGTTCTCGATCCATTCAAAGGGTTTGACACCTTCAGTGGATTGTACCATCCTCCAACCTATTCCTCTTGTCGTTAGTAACCTTAAGTCTGAATATTTAAAGGACATCCGAAATTGGATATCGTATGTCGAATGGATTTTGGGATAGAGACAAGAGGAATTTGGTTTTCCTAATTGGAGTTCTGATGGTTCCTAAGGAATTCTGGAATTGAGGTGATGGTTTGGTCCTAACTTCAGACTGTTGAGACAGACGTATTGTTCGCGTTCCGCTGTCTATGCGCTGTTTAGACGCCGGTTATACTATGCAACCAGGGTTTGAAAAAGGTGGTCCTCATATAGACTCCTGGCAGGTATGGTGCGGCGCATTTGATACCGTGGGATACTGTGCCGACGAGGATCCATCGTCCGTCAGGTCGTTGGATAGTTAGAGGTCCACCACTGTCACCCTGAAGTGAAGAAACAAGAGGTTTAGATGGTCGTTTTAGGGTGGGAAGGATATGACTAGTTAGAACTGTATACACAGGTGTCTAATTACTTTTAGAAATGATAGGTTTCCTTAATCTTCTCATAAGTTTAGGATATCCAAGCTATAAAAGGCTTAGGAGGTAAAATTATCATCTCTTCATCAATTTCAAAACGGTGAAATTATGTGGAATCGAATGAGCATTAAAGCACCAAAGGAGGTTACAGAAAACCTTCCACATATCCACTTGATCATTTTCATCAAGAACAAGACAATCCATTACTCAATTAATGTGCATGAAGAGAAACTAGTATTACTCATCATGCTTCGATAAATAGTGATTATTAGTAAACTCCGAACTTAAACAGACAAGATTCCTACATATTTCACCTTTCAACGAATCCGTAATTCGATACCCAGTCAGAACCCTTTCTACACCGATGAAGAGATAACGATCTCACTTCCCAACATTTTTCTTTCTAACAGTTAACGACCATTCGACTTCTAATTCATCGGGATTTATGGGTCATCCACCCACATCTGCCATCTTGTAAACAAATCTTTTCCTTCCCAGACGGATTTCCCACCTTGTCCCCTTTTTCACCTCAAGGAACGACAGAATCGCGTCCAGTCTATTAAGATATTAAGATCGTGCAAAAACTAAGTCGCCTTTAATCCGCCATTATCGGCGCAGAAACGTCGGAAAAATTGATACGAATTGTGTGGCCCCGATTTAAGCGAAGCCCGCGCACGCACACCCGAGCGACGTAATAGCGGGACAAGCAATACCGATCCGTTATAATCGCGGCTTGTGTAACGGATACGCGCTTGCGATAGCACGGTTTCGGATTTAATTAGACGCGCGGTCGAAAGTGAAAACGCTTCCTCACCTCGCACGAGTCCTTCTGGCCGTTCGCGAAGCCGGCGCAGAGGAAGCTGTCCAAGATGAGCTTCGAGTGGCCGGCCGTTTGGAACATCTCCTGGCAGACCGGGTTCTCCATTATGGGAACTTGAACTTCCTGCAGGACCGAAGGTACGCCGCCATCTGGTGTCAAGAGAGAGAAGATTAACAACACTGATAACAAGTTTCAACATATTTCAACATGCTTGATCAAGATCCAACAAAATAGTTATTGCATCAACATCTAAGTTAGAAACATCTAAGGATCTAGGGTGGTCCTTAAAAAAATTTTCCGAATTTCTTCCGTTCCACCCAGGAATTGGAAGGTTCTCTAGAAATATTTTAGGCTAAGCATCCTCAGAGAATATTAATATTAACCCGCTCCAAAACTGTATTAAAAAAAACTGACTGTATTTAAGTCTTCCCCATCCAGTGACTGTGGCCCACTGTCCCGTGAAATCGGCGCCATCATCCGGCATGCAAATGGGTACTATATGGGAGTCGAATTGAATGGGCGACTCCAGCTCCAGAAGTGCCAAATCGTTCTCGAACGTCGCGGGATCGTATCCCCGGTTGACGATGACCCTGCGTACGTTCTTCGTCACGCTTCGCTTGGTCTCCAGTTCGCCAGAGATGTCGTACTCGCCGAACACTGCGACCAGCGAGGCGAGGAATCTGAAACGGAATGGCGCTTATTGTAGTCCCCGCGGTTTTGCATCAATTGTTTTGTTCCGAAAAAAACAACGGACAAGAAGTTGCTTCCAACTTCTTTGGAGTTTATCGGAGAAAAAGCCTCGGGATGGTCGGTTCGCTTTCCGCGGAGCAATTTACTTCAATTAAAGTCAATTCGCACGAACCGAAACGAGATTTATCAGGCTGTGCGGTTTTTTCGAAGCTAATGGGAATTTAGCGTTGGAGTGGGCAGGGCTTATTAATTAAACTCGCCTCGCCCTGGTATGTTTTAGGTCAGAGCTGGCAATTGGATTAACGACTGACGTTCAACGCCTAGAACTTTTTGCTCAAGTATTTTCATTAGGGCTATCTTTGCATCATCAGTTAATACTTCTGTGAAATATGCGAGTGAGGAGGAAAAACATTTGGAACTGTTGGGATTTAAGATATTTCAGTATGATACCTGGTAGCAAAATATACAACTGGAGTGTGCGTATACTTCCGGTATCAAAGAAATCTCAGAACGGGATAAGAAAGTAATTTTTAATTACATTTCTCATTATAATGAAGATTAAAAAGAAAAGCAATTTGGACAGGCGTACGCTTTCAAACATGCTTGAACAAGTTTAAAACATGCTTGGACAAGTTTCAACACGTTTTAAACACGCTTGAACAAGTTTCAACATGTTTCAAACATGCTTGAACAAGTTTAAAACATGCTTGGACAAGTTTCAACATGTTTTAAACATGCTTGAACAAGTTTCAACATGTTTCAACATGCTTGAACAAGTTTCAACATGTTTCAACATGCTTCAACAAGTTTCAACACATTAAAGTTGTAAATGGCTTAGTTCCGCCATTTTTCTCTAAGCCACACCCCCATCTTAGATTCCACCGGATTTCTGGGATTAATCATGGGGTTCTGGGTGACCCAGTAGAAAGTGGGGCTTGGGAGCGTCGTGTCGAAATTTACCCAGGCTGACAGTGAGCTGCGGTGATGACGTATTTATCGGTGATCAGAACTCCGCCGCACTTGTTTTTCGTAAAGAGGCCTAGCCAGGTCGCTTCACGCACCAGTACCTGCCACGGCCACTCGCCGAACTTAGCTCCCTTTCCACCCACGATCCTGCCGGTCTTCACCTGAGGTCTTATTCCGCACGCTGAAAAATCCGACAACAGTCGTTTAATATCGGCGCAAACGCGGATTTAATGGAACGCTCGGTCGAGTAATTAATATATATGCACAGTTATCGAGTGTCGACTGTATGCGAATTATTTAACTGATTAAACTGTTTACCGACGCTCGTTTATGCGGCAACAAGCTCATTAAGGTGTAATCTCGCGAAGGCTCATAACGCCTGAATCAATTACTCGATCGTGATTTCATTTACACCGGTTGTAACAAAAGTTGCGTGCCTGTCAGACGAATGGTTATTCGTTTCGGCTTATGAGTGCCGTGCGCCATAGTATTCCTTTTTGAGTAGAGAGATAATTGGAATTAATTTCTGCAAAATAAATTTGTAAGCGTTTGTACCGTGCAATTATAAGTGATGCATGATTCTTGTTCCAGTTAGAAGTTACTTTCTACTGGAAATGGAATACTAGAGATGACGACATTGAAGCGTATCGAGACAAATTTCCTTTTTTCCCCAGTACCTGCACGAAAATCAGACGGGGGTATAACCGTTGACAGATCAGCGTATTCGGTTGTGGTCGATAGCTGCTCTGCCTCTGCTACAATAGGTTCCGTGCTGGCTGTAGAAGCCACAGGTTTCCTGGTTGGCTTCGGTCTCTTAGACGTACTCAGTGGTTTCTTTGTGGTTACGGTGGTGGGTCTCTTAGCAGTGGTTGGTTTTCCACTGGAGGGTCTGGTTGTACCAGGTCTGGTGGTTGGGCGCCTCGTCCCTACTGGCTTCTTGGTTGTTGTCTGCACAGGCCTCAATCCTGGGGTCGTGGGTTTCCTAACTGGCAACTGGGTACTCGGCTTCTTGGTCACAACGCTAGCACCGGGAACGGTGGTCGTCGCGTTTTTCCGGTTATAAACCACCTCCTTCAAGTCCTGGAAGTTGCCCTGCAAGGACTCTACGATTTTATTTACAAACACGTCCACCTTGTTTGTAAGAACGTCGTCTTCCACGAAAGTGGGCGTAGGAATCTCGCTCTCGGTAATCTCGCTCAAACCCGCGTAGGTATTGTTGAATCCATTCTCCACGACAGTCGGCTTCTCCTGCTGAGTGTTATTCAGAACCGGGTGCCTAACTGGCGGGAAGTTGATGAAGTCAAGTGGAGCAGCGGTCTCTTCCTCGCAGGGATGGGTGGTGGAGGTTGGGGGTGCTTTGGTGGCCGGTTCCTTGAAGACGATGGTGTTCATGGACACGAAGTTGGCTGGAGGCCAGGTAGACTGGCTGGCCGGCTTCATATGGAAGCTGGGCTTCTCCGACCAGGAAGATATCGTGGTCCAAATGGTGGAAGGCTTCTTCGTGGACCCGGAAGATCCGTAGTTAATGGTGACTGGTTCGGTTTCCTTGATTACACTGGGCTTGGTGGTGACGTCCTTCAGATTGACGCTGATGTAACTGCTAGACACCACGTGGTTGTTGGATGAACCTGAGAAAATGGTGCTTATATTGTGGGTTATGGTGGTTGAGAGTGTGGGTCTCTTGGTGATGTTGGACGGTCGAGTGGTGACGCTGTCAGACCCTGGTTTCCAGGTCGGTGTTGCTTGGGTTGGTAGCGTAGTGTACTCCGTGCCGAGCGGTCCAAGTACTATGACCGTTGGGGCTGGGGGGTTGGTCGTAGGTCGGCTAGAATGACCACTGCTAGTGCTCTGGAAGGTCCCAGTCGGGGTCACTGGTGCCTTAGTGTAGGAAGGGGATGCGGAGGAGCCATAGCTAGAACTGACACTGGGTTCGGTTGAGGCACTGGTGCTGTAGTAGTAGTAAGTGGAAGAATGGCCTGGGCTCTTACTGTAGAAGGTGTAGGGAAACTTCTCTGTGGAGGAAGCCCAAGGAGTCGTCGGTTTTCGGCTCACTATGAGCTTGTTCGCGATCGGCTTGGAGGTTTCGTCGACGGTGACCCATTTGTTGACAGAGGATGGAGTGGATGCTGGAAAAAGACATCACAATAAGACATAGTATCTTCTACAAACTCAATTTTAAGGGAAATTTTGGCTTACCTTTCGTCATAACTTTCGTACTCGAATTCGGGGTGGTGTCATTCAGGATTGATATAATATGATGGATCGCGATTTCCTCATTATCCATAACATTGTCGTTCTTCTTGTTGGCAGTGTGCGTGATCATTGGCACCCTGACCAAACTGTCCTTATCTGCCGACATAGGCGTGGTCGTATCCATGGTCGTAGACTTCATAGCCGAAGAAATCCGCTCCTGTGTGGAACTTGGCTGTCTCCCCGTATCAGACTGAGTCAGCTTCTCTACGAACGCGTACATCTGGGTGTTGACAGGCAACTTCGTAACAGACTGCTTAATAGTTGATTCTGGTAAGTTTCCTGAACTCGGAAGCGCCGCCGTGGAACTGTACCCGTACTTGGTCGAAGACACGAAATTCTCGTCTGGTTTGAACAACTCATCTGGATTTTGCGTCTCGTTCAGCGCCGTCCCGTTTTCATTCAACAAAATCGTCTCCGGCACAGTGTGGTTGTTTGGTCCAATCCCATGAGAAAACAGGACCGGAAGCTGATCTACCGGGTCCGAAATCTGCATGATCTCGTCTGGACTCAGCAACGTATTCACGGGACTCACACTTTCCGGATGATTATGGATATCATTATGTGCGTCCGAGTGGCTCAGCACTGCTGGCAGCCTCAGTTCGTCCAGGACCTGTTGTTGTCCTAGCACCGCCGGGAAATTCTGCTGCAGCTCGCTCAGCTGTTGACTATTGACGTTTACCATCTGCGGCTTCTCCGCATTCTGGGTGCTATCTTTCAGCTTGATGTTTTGAGGATTCGTCGAACTGAAAGTAGGTACCTTGGTGTAGGACCCAGCGAAGTGGTTCTGGCTGCTAGGCGTTGGATTTTTCGTGGTCATTCCAACAGGACTACCATCAGGGTTCAGCAAAATAGGGATGTTCGGCGCATGATCGATGTCGTAAACACTCGGTGGCTTCTCTGGGGTATTTTGCGGCGGCAGTTGGCAGCATGCGCCAAACAGGAACCCGTCCATACAGGCGCCGACAACCTCACCCTTCCGACGACTGCACTCATAGTTGAACATGCATATCGGCGGGTCGTTCGACTTGAAGCGTGCGGGGTTCGTGGGCTGACACGCTTTAGGAACTATCCTGTAGCCTCCGAACAGTTTTCGTCCTGAAATGAAAAAAGAAATGGCGGTAGCAACCAGTTAATGCTTCGATTAGGATGTGGATTAGACTTTAAAATGTAATTTCGAGTGATTACAATGCCATAACTGATCCTCAGATAACAGCCTCACTTGCTAATAGGAAAATGGCGTACCGATTTGACCCGCGTTGCTAGAAAAACATTAGAGCGTAAATCTTATGACGTAATAAAGTAGCGGCGGCACGCGAAACGCGCATCGACGGTTCAATTATAATCCCATGGGCAACGTCTGCGTGTAATTTATGTTAATGGCATGGCATTTCTTCTTCTAATAAAATGGTAACTGCGGCCGTTCGGCGCTGCCGTCTAGGGACATTTTTGTATTCGGGTCTACGTATCGGGACGATTTCGCGCCGGATTCGCGCGTGTCCTTGAGCCCGTCGTCATTACGCCCCACAAAAGCCAGCGACGGTGCTTGCATATGGAATGAGCAAGAGGGAAATGCGCATAGATGAAAGTTGGCAGCGCGACCTCGTTAATGCAAAATAAAGGAGCCGCCGCACGCTAGACGTTTGTTTCGCTAAACGTGTCTTCGGCTATTCTAAATTCCGCTGTCACGGATGGCCGCTATCGCTTGAGTCCCATTGCCACGCTATCAGTGTCAGCGACATTTTTGCGTAGATGCTTGATTTGGCGTGTTCTTTGCGGTTGCTTTTTTGGGGAGACGATGAAATCGATCGGTTTTTGATCTGGCAATTTGTCTTAGTGGTGTGGCTGACCTAAAAAAAGGAAGAGAGACTCGGATCGCTGCGGTTATTGGGATCTAAGATATTTCATTATGAGATCTGGTGGCAAAATATATAACTGGTAAATGCATCGACTGGATATCGCTCCGAATCAATCGTTTCGCGTTACATTTGATTTCGCCAATTAAGGAAGCGGCAATTAGAAAAATGTTGGGTTGGTGTTTGTTTTGGTTGGACGAGGAAACGCGAGCTTCGATCCAGTTCGAAAGCGCCAATAGGTTCAGCGGTTATGGTTAGCTGATCATGGCACAATCTAGCAAGCATGTAGGCTTCACACGTGCATTTCCTCTACGGGCTTGTGCATAATACGGATATATAATGACCCACATCGCGAGATCCTCGCAAGGTCCTTGCGTCTGCGATGTGCGTTCCAGATACTTTTTTTCTCCCCCTATCTAACTCTCCATCTGTCTCGCTCCGTCCTTTATTTTTCTTTTCTTTTCTTCGTCTATTAGCGAGATTTATGCCGGGAGTCACTTATTTCGAGCAAACACACAAACGTATTTGCATTCCCATTGAAATTTAAATGCCGAAGAGGCTCGTTTAGAGAAATTCGAAAGTTACGAGTTGGCGAAAAATGAGATCGTCGCCATTATATCGCAACAGTTGGCAATACGAATTGTCGATCGTCCTTTTTATTCGCCATAAACCCGCGGCTCATTCTATTACGCGCGTCGATGTCTCTTGCCTATATTGCCGGGGAAAACGAAATTTCCCAACGGGGCTATTCCGGTCGTTGTCTATTTTGCGTTACATCCATTAGTTTATCGATAGGCAAATAGCGATGGATCGGCCCGTTACGTAACTCGTGTCTACAGAAAAACGACCTGAGGTCGGCGAATTTGTTGAACCTCTGAAATGTTAATGGACGCTTGGACGTCTTCCCGCTAATTGGGAAAAAACGTTTCCTTGACTCTTCGTGCCACTGCCGCATACCTCGACGCAAATAGACGTCAATTTTCATCTCATCGGCGTATAATTATAAATCCGGCGTCGTTTCTTGTGTTTTTACGCCGCCGACCGGGAATTGCATTGCTCGCCGTTGTCGCCGATAACGTTGTTAATTTTTGTCGTCGCCTGCAAGTGGCTCTCGGAGGTCAGGCGTTAGCGTCATTCCGATCGAACGACACCTGTGTCGCGCCGAATTAAGTTTAGCCGAAATGAATTACCGCGACGATTAACCACATTACTGTGGGATTGCCGTAATTGCGTTTCCATTTCAGCGAAAATAAGCAGACCGATGAAGATAAGCAGTTGCGATCGGAAATATGGAATTCCGAATTTAACTCGTTTTTGTGCTGAATTTGAATATCGGGTTTTGAATTTGGCGCTTAAAATAACGAATTTTCTCTTTTCTTGCGAAATAAATCATTTGGAAGGCAAGAGAAAAGTTTTTCGATTTTTTTAAACTGAAGTGTCTCAGGATTGAAAGAGTTATTACGCGAAGAGACTGTTCCGAACAAATTGGGGAGAAAAAAGTGCACTTTCGTTTCTCCGGCCGATTGTCTGCAATTTATTCCGGAAACCGTTCCAAATTCCTGAAATTTTACTACGGCCGTCACTTTTACCGTTTACAAAGAGATCCGCCGCGATTTCTACGCGAGTCGGCGGCACGACTGTGCCTAATTTGTACGTTAACTCCGGCGGCAATTATTCCGCAATTACATTCGTTTTATTACCTGCATTGTGCGATACATGTGATACGGAGAAAGCCGACGTTGTTGCCGCGAACGCCAACAGCAGCCAAATACTCTTTCCGGTAGTCATCTGCAACAGTTAACATAACAGCCGTTTAATGTCAATGTCAAGGAATTAAGTTGTGCAAGTGGAAATGCGAAAATCGGTGTTATCTACGTTGCACTATCGAGAAGTTATTGCAGTATTCAGCATTAAATCGCTGGAGGGAAACACGGTAACAAAATTTTGTAGTAAAATCAGTGTGGCGTTGAAATGAAGAGTACGGCCATCTGGGTATAATTAAAGACATTTTGTTGACGGTCGTGTTTTCTGTATCATAAAATAAAATGGAAGGTGGATATAATGTTTTTGCTCTACTTTAAGGGTAGTTTTAGAATTTCCAGCTTCAACATTTATTGTTTGTAATTGTTTACATTGAACGATTGCAAACAAGATGCAACTTCCAGATGGTCAACAACATCAAAACTAAAACATTGTAAGTATGAAAAAAAGTTAAAATCCATGAAACTCAAACCATCAAGATGCATCTAAATAACAATCAAATATTAACTCTTTTACATCAACAGTTATCTTAGGAATCTTCAAATTTGCGTCAGACACTGCTGCCAACTTCGAAAAACATCAAAACTAAACCTGACTTCAACCTTTCAAGTTTGCGGTAAAAGTTTATTACACTGTCAGACTTCAAATCCTAAAATAACTCAAACTATCAATGCTCACTGGAATACCAACCACTCATCCCATTATGACAGCTGAAACCTAACCTAAAACTGTGGATTTACATCAACCGCTGCTGCCAACTTCAAAAAATTAAACTCATCAACATTCACCCTTCAACCCAAGTTTACATCACACATCTCTACTACCAACATTGAAGACACCAACCTCACCACTTCACAGCATTGAAATCTAACCTAAAACTTTCGGTGATCGCATCAAACACTACTGCCAACATAAAGAAACCCAACTCATCAACACTCACCCTGACTTCAATTCTATACTACCAACATTCAAATCCTAAAACAACTCAAACAATGGAGCCACCAACCACTCTTCCACTTTACACAACTGAAACCTAACCTAAAACTCTCGGGATTTGCATCAAAAACTACTGCCAACATCGAAAAAACCAAGGTCATCTCCTCAACCTTTCTTCAACCCCTACAGTCTTGATTTCTGCTGAATCAGCATTTGTCAACTACTACATCGGCGTTGATAGCCAATCCCGACGTTGACAAACAAACCCTGCTTTAGTCTTTGGCCCCACTGTAAGAGCAATGCAGTCTCGTTTCCAAATTGATTTAGTCTCGTTCCCATGCTGATATAGGATTGGTTCCAAGACTCATTGTGTGCCAACATAGGAACCCACAACTGATATATTACCACCATTTTTCCCGTGAACACAACACCACAATCAGCCACAATCCTCAACTCCTCCACTTGCGAAACGTCGTCGAACTGTGCAAACCGCCGAAGCCGAAATAGATCAGGCGTGCCAAAGGCGAGCCGAACCCGTTACATCACTACCTTCGTCCGTCCGGCCGGAACCTGCGAATCCGTCACCACACTGACCTCGTCGAACAAAGCGCACCGAAATTCCGGGGCCCGACACCGGCGCACATCTTTTGCTGAAAACCGATACCGGCCGATCGGCTTACGCCCGAGTGAATGTACGCACGTCTGCGTCCGCACGCTAGTTGCGTGTGTATGGAATCCCGTTATGAGCGCGCCGGGTATAGTAGCGCTATGACACGTCGAGAGCCATCCCGCGCACAATATTAACATCCCGATTTGGGTCAGCGTTTGGGCGCGATTTCGCGCCGGCCCCGGGCGGCCCGGTCAAACGCCCGAATTCGGCGATTATCAAACATTAATGCTGGAAAGTTGCCCGGTCACAATTCACGGGAATTCATTACGGCGCGAAAGTTGAACGGCCACTAGGATTTTCGTCCCCAGAGCGATAAATTATTCCGGGGATAATTGATGCGAAGGAGCTTGTCGAACGTGAATTATACGGCGAGACAAGTGGAAGCAGCGAGAAAACGAGGAAAAGGAATGGGATTTGTTTAGGGATTTTGGTTCAATTATGGTGCTGATATTGTGATTAAATAGTGTAGTCCTAATTTTATGGTCCTAACAAAGTGATCCTAACAGCATAGTTTCATTATTATATGTAAATCCACAGTTTTAGGTTAGGTTTTAGATGTTATAATTGGATGGGGGTTGGTATTCCAGTGAGCATATCAGCAAATGAAAACCATTAGGTTTGCCTTAGAATGAATGAGGTTTCTGACCGTTTTACGATTTAATCTTCGTACATTGAATTGGTTACGTCCAATTAACCTTTAATTCTTCTCAGAGGATATTTAATACCTTCAAATGAATCGTTTATAATCGATACAATCTTCAAGGTATCCAAAGTTGATGCTAGTTTAAATTTCGCGACGCAGCTTCAATTGGCGACAACCAATTGAGTTAGAAGTATGAAAGTTTATCAAGATAACAAGTGAGGTTAATCTGGAACAACTATTAGAATGTTTGAAGACAGGAATGGGAAACGGTAACAAGCCAATAATGGAATCGAAATGGAATTTACGATAAACATAGTTTCATCAACTTTATATTCTTTTTTCTTTGTATCTATTGTATCCTGTACTCACCACTTATCACTTGCTATTTTATTATTTTATCTTATTTTATTTTCTTGTGCGTCGTTCATGCCAATTTATTATTTGTATTTCTGGTTTCTCTTTTTTACTGAATTTTGTTTACATTGTCCAACATTACTTGTCTTTTATATTTATATTATACTGTCGCGTGAACTTATTGTAAAAGTTAATATGTAATTGTCTATCGCTCATAAGGCTAATGCCCAGATCAATAAATATATATACTATACTATATATTTCATCCATTTTTCCTAATTTTTCATGATTTTATAGTATAGTCTCAGAAAGTACATTTACTAGAATTTCGCAGGATCCATTTTTTACTGATATCTATAACATTTGCATTCTCTCGACGTATATGCCATATTCATGCACGCATCCACATAGTGCTGAGCTTTGATCAAATTATACCCGCGAGCTCAACATTTCAACATGTCAAGTCGAAAGCAAAGGACGAAATTCTTTGTGAAACTGCATGGATGTAGCGCTGAATAATTTATTCGAAATTCCGATGTGGCGTATCGATTAATTGTAAGCGAAGTAAACAAGAGAGACTTTGATGTCAAAGTGGTGCAAAAATAACAACCCCATCGACCCAGGCGCCATTCACGCCGTTCCTTTTAAGTGTCTTAATTAATTAACAGTTATTATATCGGACGTAACACCGCCGGCTAATTGAAGTTGGCATAATGCACGGCAAAAGGCGCATAAGGGCAGCGAAATTCGCGCAGCTCAAAAGACCGATCAATCACTAACTGGTGCGCTTTAGCGGGAATTCAGCGTCGAAGGTTGCGGTGCAACCTTTCCTTTGAAACTGGAGATAAATTAAAAACGAAATGAAAATTAATCGACAGCCTGATAAATCAGTGCAAATTTCGTTCAAGATTAATAAAAGAAACGATTAGTTGCAAATTTTGCCACTAGGTGGCGCTTCGTAGATGGCGCCATAGTATCCTTATTAAGGGGATTCCTTTTTGGGAGACCGAAAATTCGATTTTTTGATAAATACATTTTTGCGAACAATTTTCGGAAACGAACCTTCCCATATAGACATCGAACATGGAATCCACGTGGATTCTACGTGGAGGAACATTCGAACGTAGATTCGACGTAGATTC
>JABFPB010002373.1:0-20383 GCA_022817645.1 Ceratoteleas bidentatus
AAGTCTTTACAATAAAACTCTGATGTTTTAAATAAAACGTGTATGTTTTTTTTCGAAAAACACTACTGGTCTGTCTGCAAAGAAAACACTTAGTGTTATACTGCTAATTGATAACTAAAGTGAACTTCCTACGGAGTGAATAATGTTATTCGTCCCATAAAAAACGAATTCCGGCGAAACAAAAAAACACCGAAAATCTCGCATATTTCACGCGAAAGACGACACCCTGGTATTAGTTCCGGACACGCAGTCGATGCACTGCGCAATCGTATGATATTTTTCAAACAACGTATCACAAATGGAGCGCGCATCTACTTCAGAATAATTGCGTCGAATGATTCACCAAATAACCGACCCGAAAATATGTATTCCCGGGCGATGCGTAATTGTCGAGATTTGGGAATAATACGAAACTATTTCAAAAGCATTCGAAACTGAAATCGACACTTATAACGGGCGAAGAGGAGAAAAGGATATTTAGCGAGTAAATGAAAGGGTCATTGTGTCAGACATTATCAAAAATTAAAAAATCGTAAAAGTTGAGTGTAATATCCACGTTTATAGTATGGCAATTTTCGATATACAAAACACTTCAGCGAACTAACTTTACAGTAATTAATTACCATATTTCCATATCGTCTCTCACGCTGTTACAAAAATCAATTCTATTTTAATTATTTTCACTTTCTTCAAAATTAAAAGCTTTTATCTTATTGAATTTTAACCATATTTACAATCGTGCCGATGAAGCCATTTTAGATAAGTAATCTTTTTCATCAGTTTTAGTTGGTTTTCAATTCATTGCACGCAAAGAAATAACGTTGAATCGGTTTTGCTGAGTTGTGATAATGTTTCACAGAAAAAGTGTGAAATCACAACATTTTACAATGTTAGGTAGAGATTGCAGATACGATATATTTTATCACTTTTATCACGATTAAGTGAATCATTATGTCAGCACTTTTATTTCAAGGTTGAATTCTGCATTAACGAACGACTGTTATGCTGTTATGTCACCGACAACAAACACTGATGTTTATTATTCATCTCTATAATTTCAGACGAAATTAACGGTAGTTAAAAGTTAAATCGTTAGTGTGGTTAAAATGTTGAAAAAAATGTCTTTTACAACTTTCGAGTGGTTCACCTGAAACAGAACATTATGTAATTATAATAATTACAAGGCCATAAAGCAAGCACTACGTTTGGAAACTTTCGTATTACATTAATTTCAGTAAAATATAAACTGGTGTCGGTTGTTTCTTAAATTAACATAACTTCATCCATTTATGTCTATGTTGATGTAGCACTTTTATTCTGTCGTGTTTATATTAAATTATTAGATTTTCTCAATTTCACGTTTTTGCTCCCCAATATTTGTTCGCGACGAGCATGATTTTGCTGAAATAACTACAAGTTTACCAGAGTGTAATCAAATTGAAATAGCTTTCATGTACAGTGTCAGAAAGTTAATTTCATTATCAAACTATTGTAACTAAACATTTTTGATTTTGCTGGGACGTTGTTCGTGATATAATTAAAAAAAATCACATGTATATTGTGATCTTTATAGAATAATTCTGAAAATAGTTAATGTTATAATAAATAATTATTACATAAATGTAATGTAAATAATTATTACATAAAATGAGAATTCGAATTTAACATAGCGTAAATGTTGCAAATGACATATATAGGACATTTTGAAGATAAATGAAATTAAAAGATTCTGTAAATTTAAATGAATCAATTGCAACATTTTGTTTATTATTTTTTCATTATCCACTGTATATTTCCGATCCATGATAATTATTCTAAATAACCTTGTAACTAATATACTGATATATTTAAACATCGTTTTCAAAAACTTTTCGTACCTTGAACATTAAAAATCCAGTAACTCTGTTAAATAATCCTAATCCGTTCGCACTTTCTCAACATTTTTACTCCTGTGCTTTTGTATGCCTCTGTAACAAATCCAAACACACATGATGTCATTAACGTAACTAAATAATAAGAACATTACGAAATTAATGAACAAGATTTCTCGAGAGTTACATTATAATTGGATTGTAAGTCAATGGAAAGTTTGATATTTGAAAATTATGCTTAAAAAAACTTATAATTTCATTAGTCTAACTTAATTTTCAAACTTCAGTTTTCGATTCATTCAAAGCAGAGCGCCAAACATCGAAAAACCAATGTTGCGTATAATAATTTCACATCTTCTACTGGCGATATAAAAATACTAATTATAACTTGAGCCTGTTAATAATTTTGATAAGTTCTGTCCTCCCGTCAGACAGCACCACATTAGTTTCACTTGGTTGTTTTAATTTGAATGTCCCTGTGACTGAATATACCTCCGAAACATCCAGTCGACATCAACACATGCTCGTAATATTATACTTCATACCATTGTGTTATCTCGTGGAAGTAGTCTGCTGCTAAGTTGTTTTTGGTCGGCGTTAGTTTCCTTTTGTCGCGACATTTTTGCCATAGAAAATGTTCTAACTGTGTCAATGTCTGACCAACGCATTACACGACTCCTTAAAATTCACCAACTTTCATTCACATTGTTTCTTTGCGACACATTTTAAGGAGACTCTCCATGCAAGAATGATATTTTTTGGCATCTTTTCACATTACTGTTTATAACTTTTGTTTGGCGATAGTTATTAAAAATCCGTTCGTAATTTTTATTATCCTCTTAATGACAAACAAAATGGCGCTAAAAACAATAAAACTGACTGTAATTTGAGCTTCCAATAACTTTTTGAAAATTGGGGTTTTTTACAACTTTTTGTTAATTAATGATAAACAATTGATTTTTGGGTGTTTTCGCTACAGATTATTATTAAGGGACCTAAATTCTACCAAACACCAAAAAATTAAGGTGATTGGATTAAAACTGACGAAAATAGCCATTTTCGTGGAGAGTCCCCTTAAAAACCGACCTCAAACGCCGGAAGGACAATATGAAATTATGAAAAAAGTTCTCTTTATCTATTATTACCTCCTCGATTTAGCTGCCTCGAGACGATAGTCGACTTCAAGTGTTAAACTTTTATCATTAATTGCTACCAAGTTGGACTGTAATTTGTTCCTTCTAACGACTCATAAATACCCGAAACAATGATTTCACAGAGTGATCATAAAGTCGCGTAAATATAGTAAATATAAATTATGAAGTTGGGATGAAGCTTATTACCACAAGTCAGAATTCAGTTTTAAATAAAACTACGTTGAGGTACAACTTACAAATTGTGGATTTATTATTTCAAACCATTCGAAATTCGCTGTAATAAGATTTTTTATTAATAAAAAAAATTGCTTCGTTGATATCGGGTATCGAACACTTGCCTCCGGATTTGTAGTACTGATATGTTGCTTCTGAGTTGTAGAACGATATATATTTGTCTGCTCAAACGTTTACTTGCTCTACTGATATCAGATTTGTAGAATTTTATTCGTGAAAATTAATACAAAATAAAAATATCTGAACAGTAATAATCATATTATCTCTACGAATAAATATGAAACTAATATTAGTAAAATTTCTAGCAATTATTTGAACTAAAACAAAATAAATTTTGTGAAATTTGTGAAAACAATTTATTGATACAATTTTCCAAAATAATTTCTACCTCACTGTAACTTGATGAACCCTCTTAAAACTGTCCAAAATCTAGCTGAAATGTTATTCTAAGCATTATTATAACACAATTTTCATGTCAAAAACTCATACCCTCTAAAATCTTACCGGATCGACTTGTTACTGCTCCGGGGATATTTATGCGAATTTCGGGATTTCGGATGAAAAAAGCGGGAGGGAAAAGTTACGCAACTTGTTTGAAAAGTGCTACACGAATATTTTCGTTGAGCGCGCGCCAGTTGGCGATGCATTGCATAAAACAGTAACTATACTAATGGAATGTCTTTCGGGCGTGTAAGTTTTTTAATTCGTGTGTTTGCGACCGGAAATTTCACGTAAACAAGCTCCCGGTCGCGTACATTTATTCGTCCGCGCGGTTTTTTGCCACCGCGAAAACTGACGACACGACGGCAGCTGGAGCTATTTCGACGAAGCAGTCACTTTCTAATAACCGTATTCAGTTTCGGCGAATTAATCTCGCGTTCCCAAAGCGCCCCATCGAGAAAGTGGATATTCAGTAGTCGCAGTCTTTGTGTTCGCGCGATAGATTGGAAAGCATCAAAGAAACCTAATTTGGAAATAACACATAATTGGTCCGAAAATTTGCGGCTAATTAGGTTGCGACAGAAAGAGCAATTCCACTGATAACCTCAAGTCGGCGCGTTTCGAGTAATAAAGTCCGTACTTTTGCAGCGAAATTATCCTCCTCATTAAGGAAATGGACGCTTGTTGTATCCACGAAAAATAGTGCAAACGATCCTTTGTCGTTGCGTAAAAATTATCCAATAAATGTGTTCCGTATTTTATCGAGCGATCCGACTTCATCTGTCCAACTTTATATTACGCTCTCATTTATTAGTGCCTGTCTTTATCACGATGGTAAGAGGCGGTCGATTCGAGCGTCTCTTTCTGTGTATACAACGTTATCTGAAGAACAGAAATCCGCGCGTCGAAAACACGATGAGCTAACAGAAGCTGCTGCCTGAGTATAGTACTTTCGCGAGTTACTTCTTAGAGACTTCGTCGAATGCTGAAAATTAATCATGTTTACTCTGCCCTGGCAAGCTCTTCGCATTCTATGTAGTTGCCACAATGAAGAACTTTGCAGAGATGATCGGAATTAGACAAGTCTTATTCGGAATTGTGAGCAGCAGAGAGTTCTAATAACGCGCTTTAATGGAATAGATTTTAATAAAGTTTATAACGAACTTTAAAGATAATACAATGAAAGCGAAGCTTGATATGGATGTTGTCAATATTTGTAACATCGCGAGGTGGAAAGGAGTTTCGCGTAAGCCCAAAACGGTTTGCAAACTGGGAAGTTTGTTAGGTTAGATTTAGACCAAGTCAGTGTTAGAGGTTGGTAGCGCCACAGGTGTTTGCGCATAGTTCAAACCAGTTTTATGTTAGTTAGAAAACCAATGTTTTAGTGCAATATATTGTCATTCGAATTTCAACTAATTTATATACTTTGACAATTTTCAACTGATTGTAAATAAGTACAAGAGTATTTTCGAAAGGAACAAATCAAAGACACAAAAATATACACAAATAATAACTGGAATGACTCTGAAACGAGGCTTCAAAATTAAAGTATATATTTGCAACTGGTGTCAAGCATATATACTCGGATTTTACTCTCTATTCCAAAAAATGAGCCCCTTTGCACTTGATTATTCAACCTGTTACCTTTAGGACGATATTCTAAAGTGACGGCCGATTCAAGCGATAACTGCTATCAATAGCTCAAACATCGACATTATCTAGATCAAGTGAAAGCCATTGGATCTTTGTAAACCGAAAGGTCCGGCTTTCAATCTTCGGAATCCATAATGTCTTTCGCAACATAGATATTCCTCTGCCCGTATATATAAAAATGAAAGAGGAAGGCGGAGATAAAATGCCGTTTTTTCCACAATGTTGTGTAAAATTTGTAGCCCGCTAGTAAAAAGATTCGACTCTGCGGAAAAAGGTCTTAACTATTTGTCACGCATTGAACCGGAGTAAGCTATTAAAGATTGGACAGCCTCTGACTGGAAAGACACGAGCATTTGCCACCGTAAGACGAAGGGTGTTAAACGAACAAGATGAATTACATTGCACCTCGTGAGTGATCCGTTGCACCTGTTTAGATGAAACCGTATTTCACGTGATAAGAGCTGAAACCATGAGTGTATTGAATCAGTATCCACTCAATGGAATTATTGAAAAGAACGGGTTTCTGCTGAAACGCGTTTTCATAGCATCGATCTTTTTGCGATGTTATTTATTAAATTGCGATTTAAATGGGTAAATCAGTTAAATTAATTGAATTAAGTAATTAATAAAAAATAGTAAAAAACGAGATTCAATATATTTGATATTTAGACATATTTGTTTGGCGGCTGTAAGATTTGTGCGATTATCGTATTATCACGAATATTTCGGTAATTGACAGATCAATCTGTCAAAGTGAATTGCATTACATCGTCCGACTAATTGCCAAATTACATCGACTACCAAGCTAAATTGGTTTCTGGGTCCAACAGTCTAATTGTTTGCCTGCTAAGATGTCTTGCAACGGGTAAACATATTGAAGCAGACACATGCGTAAAATGTGCTTAAGAAAATTAATTTTTTTAAAGTCTGTACGGTAAAGTCAAATTATATTTCATGATTTTCTCAAAATATCAATCTTACTCTAAAAATAATCTTCTCATAATTAGATTACTCTTATAATTAGAGGAATATTCTTCTTATAATTATTTTGAGCGGAATCTTCTTAGCGTAAAAGGATTTTCTAACATTTTTTTTAGTGTGTATGTAGGTGCAAACAACGGTTTGAAATTCAAATCGTAGCTACAAATTCAAATGATAGTTATTGAACCTCCATTCAGAAAAATAAAAAAACATAAAACATTCCAGAAATAAATTAACAACAATACAAATAAAAAAAGGAATGTTTGGCACACACATTCGTAATTTCACAGATCTATTTGTAAAGCAATTCATGTGTGTCAACGACGCACATGACCTTGTAACTTTGTTATCGATATGAAGTGATAAACAGCATTATTTACTATACGAGCAACAAACAGTAGAGTTATTATCACAATGAAATGATGCACAACGTTGTTCCGAATCCGAGCGAGTGAATCGACGGAAATAGTAATTTTGTAACAACAATCGAAAATTGAACATTGTACCGCCCTAAACGTTTCGAATGTAATAATATGCTAAAACAATAACATTTTTACATATGTAAAATAACAAACATATAACATGACTTTTACTCATTCATTACTCGTTACTTTTTTTTCATTTATATGATATAAGTCGTAAGAAATATTTACCACTTTTTTCACTTTTGTCATTATTTATTATAAATGATAAATGTATAATATTTTCAAATCTACAGAAAATGTTTGAACATTTGTATTCCATTTTCGTCTAATTTCTACGGGAAAACACCACACTAAAGTTCGAAATTTAACTACAGTCTTTACATTATTCAAACTATCTCTAATGCTTGAATATATGTGCAGGGCTACAGGTGAATATACACGGAGCACAAAAACGTGGTGTCCAAATCATTTAGAAATGCTCATTATAGGGCAGCAACGTAGATGAATATTATAATACTATACTTTGAATGCAACAGCTGTAACTTATACCTCATTAACCACCATGATGCTAGGCATCTTACAGTTGTGAAATGAATGTCGTAAATAAACACAACGGCTTTGTAGTTTCCAGGCATGTTTAAAACTGCGGCTAACATCAAATAATATAATAGCAGCGAAATTAGTTTGTTGCCCAATTGTTAGTTTAATATTATTTGGAGCGTTGATTCTGCGCTGTTAATTGGTCATTGCGCTAATTACTGATTTTACGTTGTGTTATCAAAATGCATGTGCGATTAATTATTTGCCACTTTTACTTGGCTGATTAACAAATTCAATTTCAGCACAAATATTATGGTCAGTCGTAAAAGCTGATCTGAGGTTCTAGCAAGTTCAGAAAAATGTGAAATTTTATAACGTATTCGCTTGTTAATCATACCATGAGATTTTGAGTCGAGAATTTTAATCTTCCTGTACTCCAAGAAGGATTCTGAAAGTACGATTCAAAAATATTATTTGTTCTTTCTGCATTTTCATCACAGGAATTCTTAAATCGTTGTTAAAATTTCATGAAATAAAGTTAAAACCCATCCTAATAGCCAATGAGTTTCATTTTAAAGTGATTTACAATCCAGTATTGTAATTTTTAACGTCCCAGTAATTGTAAATAGTTTTTTAACAATTTTTTATTTTTCTGTCTGGAATTTTGCATTTTTTACTTCGGATTCAAAAAGAAAATAAAGAAAAGAATTCGAAGAATAAATTGACATTCCGTATATATATATATTTTTTCTTTTTTCTCCAAAATCAATATCAATTCAAAGCTGCCTTTCTGGATAGAGAAACATAGATGACTCAACAGTAATGTCACAGAATTTCTTTCGGTTGAAAATTACAGAAGATAACATTTTCACTGCAGCGAAAATGTTATCTTCTGTAATTTTCAACCGATCCTTACCATTCTCTTTGCACTCCTACAAAGTCATTCCTTCGTGAAAATAAAATTGAAATACACCATTTCACCGTACAAAAATTCTCGACTATACTGACTGACATTTTTTCCCGAACACTATCCAGACCCACCTCAACCTTCCCAACCCCGAATCCTTTCCCGCGCATTCCATAAACAATGTCCTCTCGCGTGAAAATGCCCACTTTGCTAACAATTGTCGATCCCGAAAGCAGCGTCTCGGATCGCTCAACTCGGCTAAAAAAGCCCCACGCCCATTTGCCGCGCGTTCATTTTCTCGGTCGCGTTCTCGCGCCGCGCGTATACATTCAATTTTCGTAATTCACGGGAAAAACGTTGCAAATTTAATAAACCGTAAACGTTCTTCTAAATATTCAAGAGCCGCAACTGCCTTTGAAGTTCGCTTATAATTTTTTATCGTCCAAAAAAGCTACGAAAAGTGGACCGTATAAGTTAAGTGAGATACCGCCGTTGGTCCATTGCCACGAATACATAATAGGTTTTATGTACACGTGCATAATGCCGTGCACATAGTGCAGCTAATGTGAATATTAAAGGCGCGGTATTCGTGCACAGCTGAGCTTTCAAAGTTCAACTCGGTGACTTTCGACGTGCTTGGATAAGAGATAAAATTATATTGCTCGTCGGCCGACCAGATGAGAAAGAAAGCCTGCAAGCAAGTTTTGAAGTGAGTTACGAAGCGTATCGCGCAGCGAAGAAAAGCAAATCCGAGATGAATCACGGAAGCAGAAAAGCCAGACAATATTAGAATAAAAACGCCGCCTGCGAAGACTGCGGAATTCAATGGGATTAAGCAAGTCGCAATTATACAGACTTAGTTGCAGCGTTCATTTTTGCGCAACACGCGTCCCGAAATCAGACACCTCAGTTTTATAACGAACGCCCGTTGTCCGCGAGAAATGTTTATTAAGGGATAAAAAATATTAGGCTTACAAAACTAACAAAACTAACGAAACTAACAAAACTAACGAAACTAACGAAACTAAAGAAACTAACAAAACTAACAAAACTAACAAAACTAACGAAACTAACAAAACTAACGAAACTAATAAAACTAACGAAACTAACGAAACTAACAAAACTAACAAAACTAACGAAACTAACAAAACTAACGATAAGAATATAGTCCCAATTTGCAGAGGTTTTCAGAGGGTTTCAGAGATTTTCAGATGCTTTCAGAGAATTTTTTAGAGATTTTTAAAGATTTTATTTCTACAAGGGATGTTGCAAATTTTTGTGATTAATATAACTGACAGTCAGTCCTTTTATCACAAACTTATTTCACCTCTTACTTTAAAATTGTATACTTCCTGTTTGGAAGAAACGTTCTTATGTTGAGATGATATTTTTTAGAAAATTGTGTTATTATAAGAAAAAATATGAAGTGAAAAATCCACTTTAGATTAGAATATTCCTCCCATTATCAATGGAGTGTTTTTGAAATGCAGCAAAAATAGCGAGCAATTTGAATTGACTTCGACTCCAAGTTTAAGTGGAAGTCATTATTCAATGAGATGAAGTAACCGAGGCAAGCGGCGCTATAAATGTCGGCGAATTGAAAACACGGCTGTGCAATCGGGCTGTTTTTGCAGCATAATGGAACCAATGACTTCGCAGATAATTTGATTAGGAATTCAGTTTTAGTAACCGCAAACTGTCGAACTTGCTACACGTCCGACCAAATGTGTCGAAAAGATCCCGAGATCTACATTAGCCGCTCCGAGCGAGCCAACTTTATCCACGTACTTAAAGTTAGAGACCGCCCTGATTCGACGAATTTTTCGTTCGGTGTATTTATTTTTGCACGTACGCTCGTCATGGAATTACTCAGGCAATATTGTCAAAACTCGACGAGCGGCAAGTTTTTCGCGAAATTTCAATTTCGAGCGCCGAAATTGTTTCCATTAAAATTAATGCGTCAGCTTTACAAATTCGGTTATCGATTATCGTCAAATTCAGCTGCAGCGCCGGGATTTCAATTATGTAACAAGTTGAGTAACAACTGGTTTTATTGTGATAATCTAAAACTAGATTTGTTCGGTGTAACATGGAGCCAGGACAAATTTTATAAAATTCAAATTTATAAATAATTTTAATATAATATTTTTTAAAAGTAGTAGATTAGAGTTTTTTATTTAAATACGAACTAAATGATAGATAGTTATATATAGGATACGTTGACAACTTTTTTATGGACTGTACAAAACTACATTATTTGACAAAAAAATTTTTTATCCCAGAAACGATTTGTAGTAATTTACAAGTTGTAAATAATAATTTCTTTTAACACATGGAAAAATGCATTTATTTTTTTTTCCTTTTTGCACTGAAAAATCCTCTCCTGAAAAAAATTTTTCAAACATTTGATGTATTTTTGTAATTCCATTTTTTGGAATTAAACAGTTCTACTGCAATTTAAAGTTCTTGTAAAATACACTATATTTCTTGAGAACTTTCTAAACTACAATTTCAACTTTATCATTTTTAACTACACCGTAATTTTTCAGTTTTTCAGTACCGTTAAGATAAGCAAAGGATGCAGCTATTTTTTGGCTTCTATGGCTCCTCAGCTTTACAAATTTCTCACTCGAACGGCTTTAACGAAAATGGACATTGAACCAGATGCACTTCATCCAGATCGTGACGCGTACGAAAATAATTGAACCTTATAATCTTTTATGAATAAAGTTATTGGTTGATTGAGATGAAGCACTTTACACAGGCCGTCGAAAAAGAAATTGGCGACAAAAAGAAGCGCGAAAGCGTCCCACTTTTTGCAAGCAGCATTTGCATAGTCGATTGTTCACTTTGAATACAACGCTCAATCATTTTCCAAAATAATATTCGTCCTGCCGATTCCAATTTATAATTTCCTTCAATCATCCGCCCAAGCGAGCGGAAACGTCGTTGTTCGCACTAATTCATTTCTCAGGAAATGTGCGCACGTAGAATAATGCTGCTCGTACACCAAAACCATTTATAAAACCACATTTCGCTCTGAGAAATATCTTACTTAGTTAAGACACCTAAATTTATGACACCCAGAACACTACTGACGTTGATACAATTGTTTTCTCGTCTATCATAATTGCAAAGATTCCCCCACTCTCTCGTTTTCTCGGGTTTCCTTGAACAACACATCGTTCTAGCATTTCATTTGCAATTACATCTCTGGCACATTGACACAGAAATCAACCAGAGCAAGAAAAAAAACTTCTAATTTTTAAAAGTTTGACTCTTAAATTTGAAAAATTTAAGAGTTTTGAGAATTTTGAAAAAATAAGCATCTTGAAAGTTAAAAAATTTTCAGAAGTTCGAAAAATTGTATATACTTAAGAAATTTGAAAATGTTTAAGAAATTAAACAAAAAAAGTAAATTCGAGAATTTATTTTCACCCCAGAACAACATGCTTATTTTATTTTTAAAAAAATGAGAGGATCGTTTATTTAAAATTGTAAGTGGCGCCTGAAGCAAATTGAATGAAATCTCTTTTTTGATTATATAAACTCTATTCTTTAAGTTAATTATACAGTTTATTATTAACAATATCAGCCATAGAATGTACATAAAAGAAATCTTTGTAGCAGTTAATTTTTTCAGTGTATCTTTGAAATCCAACTGTTGTTGGACTTAATAAACTAGTGTTAATAGACCAGTTGAAAATATCTGAGATTACTAACTGCAGCGAAAGGCGTCCCGAAATTTTGATTAACGCTACTTCAACACAGCGAATGCTTAATTTCGCCAAGTCGTTTACAGAAAATTACAGTACCGTGATAATCCTGCCGTTCCTCGTTCGTCAATTTAGAGCGAAGGGGGATAATGTTTTACATTCGTTAATTAAAGTACACGCAGTGTAAAAATCTTGAACGTAATATATAGATCTGACTGGGTGTGAAGTATACGGGTGTAAATTGCTGTACTAGGATTTAGTCCAAATTAGACGGTGTAGCTAATTTTTTTTAAATCTCAACATTCACCAAAATTACATCCAAGAAAAAATAAATCTAGTTTCTTAGTCATCTGGAATTGTGAAATCAGTTTGATCGTCATAGTTAAAGTTTTACAATTTATATTGTAAAACTTTAATGCAACGTTTCACTATTGCAACATTTCTCTCAATATACTTAATGTATATTTAGCTGTAATCTTTACCAATTGACGTTTTTACAGTAGTATTCAAAATAAGATTCCAAATAGGGAATCGAAAGGAAAATAATAAAATATGATTTTTAATAAAAGGTCTTCAACATTTCGAAGCCGAATGAAGGCAATCATGAGTGAAAATTGATCGTTAATGGAATCACGTAAAACAATTCCAATAGCCTTGGACAGATTTGAACAAAAAATGAGTAATTTTTGATAGACTATTTTACTCTTTCCGTGGAAGTATGCAGGAGAAAAATGATACGCGCCACCGCAGCCATTTGAATTTCCTGTCCTTTCTTTGGCCGAAGCAAAGCCGTTCAATAGAGCGCAGTTAAACTGTTAAAACGGATATTCCTTTCCGCCATTGACCTTACTCGTGTATCTCTGTCATGAAAAAAGATGCTCAATCAAATTAGTTCGCAAAACTAAATTTTCCCGGACGGTGGGCTGCCCGTATAATAAACTTTTTCACCGCTTCGAAATGCTCGTGACGTAAATACAATAAACACAAAAATTTTGTTTCCAACTGAAATAATTGTTGGCAAAAAAACTTAAGCATAAACAAGTTTCTGGAGCGTGAAACAGAAATTTGGGCAGCCTTTGCCTTGCAATGATTGCAGATAAACAAATGTGAAATTTGTTGTTTATTTAAACGGCGATGCATTGAAATTTACGTGTTTCGCGAAACCTAAAGAGCTAGAATAGATATTTAGTATGTAATTTTTAAGATTAAGAGTATTGATTTAATTTGTTATCAGTTTGAAAGGTTAATTTATAATTAACTTCTAGTTACAGAGTTCCACATTTTTGCATAATAGTTTTTTTGTAAAAAAAAGCTCAAAAGTGCATGGCGTATGTATAATGAACGAAATTCGAAAATAATTAACAATCTATTGAAAGTGCAATGCAACTTTTTCATTGGTTAACTGAAAAGTTTTAAAACTGTTTTTAATACAAAATCATTTTAAAATGCAGTGGAACAGTTTAAATTGATTCTGTAGTAACAACAGTTTTGAAAATGATAACTGAAGTTTTAAATATGAAATATAATAGAAATATGCCGAATGTGAAATTAATTTAAAATTACACACGTTTGGGAATATGTTATAACAAAACATTCTCTAGATTCACGCCAATGAAACGTTACAGAAACCTATATACAACGTTCATACTACTTCCACCTAATTTCTCAAACATTTATGAAACTTTGCAGAAACCTTCATGTAACGTTCTCCAAACCATTATCCACACATTTCCTGAATTTCTCATCAAACTCAAAACTTTACAGAAATCTTTACGTTACCTTCACAAAAACGTTCATCAAACACTTACTAAATGTTCTTCCACTATTTGAAACTTACATTATCAATTAGAGTTTCTCCCAATGTAATTCACAAACTTCCTCCACCCTCCCCTATTTTCTCCAACCAGCAAAAAGCGCGATTGAACCTTCAATCGCACAAGTAAACAGACGTTTCATCTGTCGAAGGGCCATCGACATAAGTCGATCCCGTCGGCCGTAACGTTTCCCAAAAACTGCTAATGATAACGTGATCCCGAGTCGAGCTCGCCGCGCTATTTATCGTATCTCCCGGCGAAGTGGTAAACACGCCGACTCGTGTAAATAACGCGCTGAAACTGCGACGTTCGAAACAAGTCCCGCAAATGCTTCCGTGATTTCGGCGAGAGTGCGCGCGGAATGGCGCAGATAAATTATGGAATTCGGCATTCACGGGCCATAAAGTTCCATTTTCCCCCCGCGCGGCTTAATACAATAATAAAAAGAGGTGTTAACGGGCGCGAGCCAAACGGCCGAGCCGAGGCGTTAAATCAGCTTCCGCTTTCGCTCTCCCGGTGCATCAGGCAACAGTCGAGTCGATCGGAAAAAAGTTTCGCCAAGAATAAAGAAAGCGTTCGGCGGACTTGCGTTGCCGTCGACGGAACCCCTGTAACCTGGACGGGGATGAAGCGGACGCGGAAAAAGTTACCTACGTGAGAGAAATTCGCGCGCAAAAACGCGCCCACCGATAAGTCCGAACTTTCCGTCCGATTATTTTCCTCGAGGAGAACGTGCACCGCTCATAACAGTTGCGAAACTCGAGTCAACGGTAACGCATCAAACTTGTTCCTTTCATGTGAAATTGTTATTTGCGACGAAATTGAACGAAATAAAGAAACGTCTTCGCGGGGAAACAAAAATAGGGGCGAATGTGTTTTGCGGCGTTCGCGGCATTTGTCAACAAGCGCGCAATCAGGGGGCCAATTGCAGGCCGGTGGGTGAAGGTTCGGGCAGCTTTGTCCGATAGGGTGATGGTTGCGGATTGTAGTTTTGCGGAGAATGATATGAAGGATGTTGTACATACATGCAGGGAAATATTTGGTTAAATCAACCAAAGAATTTTGTTCCCTAACAGACAAATCCACTAAATTTCGTAGATTCGACGTCGAATCTACGTTGAATCCTCGTTCGAATATTCATCCACGTATATTCCACGTGGATTCCACGTGTATTCCACGTGGATTCCACGTATATTCCACGTGGATTCCACGTGGATTCCACGTATATTCCACGTCTATTCCACGTGGATTCCACGTTTCATGTCTATTAGGGTATTTCGATGGACTTCTATTTCATTTCACAGATAAATAAGGAGAAAATTAGGAAATTCATCTATATGTGACATAAATGGACCCTGTACATTATTTCCCGGGGTTTCTTGTAAAGTCTGAAGTTTCGAGCTGAAACATCGAGTGATGACTGAATTTAAACACCGAATGACGTTTAAATACATGTATGCCACCTATGAAAAGTGTCTATTCAAACGTTGTTGCGCATGAATTATTTTTTATATTGTTACGCCACGTTTATATTTTATATATTGCATTCATGGACAATGTTGCACCGTGCATTTGTATGATTTAACGAGACTGTCGCGAGACGAGAATTATTAGCACAATTTGCGGATTACGAGACGAGCTGAGAGGGAATGTATGTAAAAGTGTAAATAAAAACGTGCACTCAGCAATGACAGGATATTTTGGAACGGGAGAATTATATACGGTTTTTTTCTTCATTATCGTTCGTTATTATACTATTATTAATACGATTATTAGTTTCTTTGAGGTTAGCGCATTAAGTGGAATTGCAGTTCATTTTGTGTATATAATTAGCATTTCTCTACAAGTGTAATGTATGTCAATTCTTTTTATAATTTAGCGAATAAAAAGGATTTTTATTTACAAATGCGTGCAATTGATTCGTCATCCTGCGTTCAAATCCCAATGAAACTATTTTTTTTTTTTTAATTGAAGATATCCTGTTAGAGGTAAACAAAATTAATTTGTTTAGCTGAAACAAGTTTGTTAAATTGCAAAAGTTTTTTTAGCTGAATTTTAAATCACAATTTAATTATTATTTTACTTGATAGTCAAAACCCAATGTTTCTGCTAAAATTTTTTTTTTTTTAGAAATTATATCTAAGTTATTATTTTTTTTTGATTAATAAAAATGCGTACATCCAGTAAATGTCTAAACCATAATTAACAACGATTAATGTGATGAAAATCTATTCGCCAGTCAGGTCGCGTTTGCATGTATAGATCGGGGAATCCCCGACTTCGTTTCAGGATTAGAGTGGGCAGGTGGCGCCACCGAAAAAATCGCGATCACAGCGCCATGTGTACATTTGTATTCTAAACACCGTTATTAAAAATGTTTCTGGGATTACAAAAAATTGTTGCTATTTCCTAACCTATACATACAAAGTAGACTTTCGGCGAATTGCGCCTTTGATGCATAAACCTCGTGCGAAAGGTCACATTTTCGAATATAATTCTTTAGTTGCCCAATTGTCGACTGTTTTCCAGTTAACACAAACGGAGATATTTGTTGATTAAACATTTTTCAAATTTTCAAAAAAGTTTGTAATTTTCACACATTTTCAAATTTTTAAAATCTTTTAAATACACAAAAAAATATAATTTTTTTAAATTTGTTGAATTGTTAAATTTTTCAAACGTTAAAAATGATAAAATCTGACAAATTAATAATTTTTAATTTTCCATTTCTGAAAAAAAATTTTTATTCTTGTTTGTGTTAGCTGGAACGAAACTCGGTAAATTCTCCGAAGTCAATTCGAGACCAAACGACGAATTCGATCTGCTAAGAATAAGCGGCGATTCGCCAGCATCGCCGACGAATTCTTTCCATTTCAAATTCTTCGCGTCCCGACTTGCGATCGAAAATCTCTGCGGACACCGTGACATCATTTCCTGCAAAAAGTGGTCGCACTTTTTCGTTTTCAGCTGATGGTCACAAACGTTCCTAGTAAAAATAGAATTATTTTGGCCGCTCAGAAAGGTTCCCAATCCATTATTTAGAAAACAGTTCGTTGGTAATATATAGGCAATATATTGCAATTTCTAATATACTGGAAATATATTAGCATTACGCAGATACTGGAAACGCATTTTCGCTTCGTCACCAACATATCACTATTTTTACTAGAATTTGTCACTTCCCTTGCAGAAGAAAATGTCGGAAATTCTCTGAAATTTCTCCGAAAAAGTCCCACTTGAAGAGTTTTAGAGACAACTGTTCAAACAAAATATTAGGGAATTTCTGAAAATCATTCATACGCTTTTTCAGTCTTTTCTCCTCAACATTGTCAGCTTTTATGTAAATGTGTTTGATGTCCTCCATTTCCCCATAAAATTATTAAATTAGCCTTAACATTTCTTAAGTGGGTCCATTATCGAAAAATTTCAGACTTCAAAAATCTCTCAAAGATTTTTCTACATGGATGCTCTTTTTATCCAAACTCCCATTCAGCTCAGATCCCTCGTCCTCAGCTACGAACTGAGCTGAACCAGAAATCCGGAACTGTGCTTGTTCATTAAAATACTACGAAAGAGTTCAGTCTTTCGGAAACTTGACTTTGCGTATCCCTTAATTATCTAAGAATTAGTCGTTGGTTAATATAATCAGTATGGTCTGTCTTAGGATAATTCTCAAATATCAATTACAATCAACAAAAATAAAACTGACTCAAAATCCCGAAATCTCAATGGCATACTCATTACATTAACCGACACAGGTCGACCAAAAACAAGCATACGAATGTGGTCCAACATAGCACACATTTAGTACAAACGTTGATTTATTTTTATATTATTATTAGGTATTTGTTTTACGTAGTTTATAATAGATAGGTTTATCTTTATTAGCTATGTTGAAAAGCAAAATTTTCGGGGACAGAGTGTCCAGACAGCCAAATGTCAGGAATTCCTCCACTTCCGGTAAAAATGCAGACATTTGTTCTATTTTATGGAAAGATGCAAATCGGTGAAGATCCAAAACTGGTATGTCTTTTGCCTCTGGGTTTTGATTGGAAAACCGAAAAGGTCGACCCTCACATTTGGCCATCCAGACCACTTAGACAAAGCGACAAAAGAGGGCACAACGAAAACCAAGTCGGAAAACGAGACAACTCTTAAGTCGGTTCTAACAGTTTTGTGTTAGTTGCGAACAAAATTCTTATGTCTTAGATAATCGAGTTAGTTCTTATAGTCAGATCTAGGCGCTTAAATAAATACACTTGCATTTCCAGTTTATACAATGTCGCGTTCAATCTGGACTTGTTTTACATTTGGGAAGAAAGAGGGACAGAAGTGAGAGTGAATTTTTTCAACATTATTAAAATATTTTCCTAAAGTTCTAAATTTTTTGAATGATTCCAAACTTTTAAAATATTAAAAAATGTTCCAAATTGTTAGAACTTATAACAATTTTTAGGTTTACAAAATTATTAAAATATTTCGTATTCGAATGTAATTCAACGATTATGTTGTCACCATTTCATAGGTTGGCAACACTGGTAATGAATGACAAAATGGCCGCTTTGAGCAAGAAAATGGCGCATTTTAAGATAAACTTACTCGAATTTAGAAGATATTTTATATATAATCAGGAAATAAAAATGTATTTTAGATTTTACGTTTCTTTGAACAAACTTTCTTAAATCTTTGAATTTTTTTTTTTCAAGATTTTTGCATTGAAACCTGTTTCCACTCTCACCCCAATTTCCCTTCTTTTCCTTCTAACTTAATCTTCTCAGTCATAAATGCCTATTTGTCAGACTGTACTTCCTCGTATAACACAAAATATTCCAGGAATACTCCAGACCAAGAACCTTCTTTTTTCCTTGGGAAAAGAAATCCAATCTCAACCCCAAACCATCTTTTCTCCAGTATTCCTAGAACATTTCCATCTCGTAATGTCCCGGAACAATGACCATAGGATCTCAAGAAAAACGGAATAACGGATAAAAAGGGAAGTGAGCGAACGGGACGAAGAGGAACATAAATTCTCCGCCGATCCGGAGGAACTTATAATCGATCAATTTGTGGCTTCAGACGCTACTCTCACGCGTTCTCTTTCTCTCTCTCGCTCGCGCCCAGTCGCAGTCGTTCTCTCTCGTTTTTCCTCTCGCCCTTACGTCCCTACATCTACAATTCCATCCACTTAGATTCTACGCGGAAACGTGACAAGAGCGTGATGGACTCCGGTAAAAAATGGACGAACAAGGCTAATTCGTTCTCTAGTTTGCGTCCATCGTCTTCGTTTTAGAAAAGCCCAGTTGGCGTGTAAGTACACGGCCCCGCTGAGTTCAATTTACAAAAAAGGTTTGGTCGTTTCGCACAAAAAGCGCTTGCGAGGAAAATGTGGTTTCTTGTATCAGGGCGGAAAGTACTCACTTTCTGCCCTGTTTAGAGGTCGGAAAGTATTCACTTTCTGCCCTGTTAAGAGGTCAGAAAGTACTAATTTTCTGTTCTCTCGGTAGGGCGGAAAGTACTCATTTTCTGCCCTCTCGGGCGGAAAATTGTCACTTTCGCCCTTGGAACTGGGCGAAAAGTTATATTACTTCTCTTGAGATGAAATGAATAACTTTCAGCTCTAAAAAAGAAAATTGAGTACTTTCTTTGCACTTGATACAAAAAGCACTGTGTGTACCACAGGGAAGAAATTACTTATTTTCTGCCCTTGGTACACAATGTACTAATTTCATCTCGCAAACCTTCTTTGCGCATTTTCAAGGAAGGGAGGCTCATTGGGAGTTGTATGTCTCGTTGTGAATTATTTAGTATTCGTTTGAGGAAATTAAGGGTATTCTACACCAAAATGGATAGAATGTGTGATAATTGACTTCTAATTATATATATGACTTTTATGGGTTTAGAGAAGTTTATGCATGTATTTTTTAATAATTGTGAAAAAGTTTAGTCAGTCTTTTTCTCAAATCGGTTGAAGTATCAGTCATAGCTGAGATTAAGAATATCTTTTTTATATATGGAGAATTTATTTCGAAAATTTATTTAAGGAACTAACATTTTTTAAATAAATTTTTGAAGTAAAACTTGTTCAGGTTTTCATGGATAACAACTTTCGACAAGTAATTACTTTCTGAGACTTTTCTACGATAGGCTGAGTCCCAGCATTGATGCAAAGCTTTTTCAACGAATTCGAAATAACTTCAGAAACAGTACGTCGGGATAGAAAAACTTTCAGTCTTTTTATTTAACTTATGCGATTTCTCATTTGATTTTTTTTCGCATAGGTTTATATGAGATACTTTTCCATAGAGTTTACGTTTTGGTAACTTTGAAGGGTTTTATCTTAAATCAGATGTTCAGTTTCAAAGGGTAGAGAAAATCATGTGTTAAATTGATTTTGACGAACGTTATAAAAAGTGTGATATTTATAGAATTTGAAAACTTATTTTGTCTAGTGTCATTAAAATGGTTAGTTATCCCGCAAGTGACAAAGTCCAAGAAATCTAGCGATTTCTCTATAAAAAAAGGAAAACAAACAGAACAAATAAATGTCAATTTGTTGTGTATGTAATGCCACGAAATTTTATGCAATTTTTTCCTTTTTTAAACTTAATAATTATGGTTATTGTTAATTTATAGTTATTTGTTTAATT
>JABFPB010002374.1:0-20382 GCA_022817645.1 Ceratoteleas bidentatus
ACACCTCCCATGTATTTTTGTGCAACTTTGATATTAAATATCTCAGCTTCCAGACAGTCAATCTTCTTTAGATTTGGAAAAAATGTACGTCATTGCTTAAAGAATTCATAAGTAAAGTGTCATCAAATTCCCTGTGGATTAATTATGACGATAGAACTACCTTAAGTGGTACGGGGTATCACTTGAGGAGTAAGGTTACCACTTAATTATCTTAGTTTACGTTCAGAAAGGCCGAATTATTATTCGAAGATAAATTGTTAATTTTGACAAACTGTTAGTTTAGACCAAATCTTGGTTTTGGGAAGCGAAGAAGTTGATTTTGTCAAGAAGAACTGTCAAGAAGTTAATTTCCTCAAACTATTTGATGGAAGAGAGATAGTGAGAAAAAAGTTTTTAAAAATGTAATGTTACAATACTATACGTATTTTTAATGAACTTTTAGGTAAAACTGAAGATATAAAAGCAACGCTAAAGAATATTGCCAAACTATTAATAGAAATCATTCAATTATTTGGAAAATTAGGTGAAACACTTCTGACTTTTTTCCCCAAATAGTTTAGTAATACACAGTAAAAAATCCGGAATTAAATGGGTGTCATGGGAGTTAAATATTCACTCCATATGGAGTTCCAGCAGGTCCACTCTTTCACGGTGTCAAAAGTTAGTCAGAGTTAAATTACGGAGTGAAATGCGCTGCAATGCGCAGTAGACAAAATGACTCCGCGCGGTGTGAATTTTCACTCCGTTACTCTTACACTCACACCGTAGCCTCATACACTCCGTGAATTTTTTACTGTGTTCTTACTATTCTATTTTGATATTCTAAGTTTTCCAAAGGAATTTGGTAAAATATGCTGATGTTTTTTACCCAAAAAGAACAAAACAAATCCTGCCAACACAGAGAAATAGTTTGAACAAAAATGTGATGCCAAACAAATTTTACCAAAGTAGTTTACAATTTTGTCTATTAAGTTTTATTAGGCTCCAAGGACAATTAAATTATTGAATTGGACAAAAAATTTAAAAAGTTAAAATTCCAAAAATATGTTTTCTTTTTAATAAAATGAACATTTTCAATCCATGATACACTTATATTAACCAAAATTGAAATAACGTACAAACTGTACTTTATTTCCAATATTTACAGTCTGATAAAACAAACTTAGTTTCCCAACTCATTTTATTCAAATCAAATATTGTATATTTTATTAAAAAACGTATTATTAAAATATAAATTTTTTATTAACCCTAATTTTCTCATCAAGTGTGATGAAAGTTGCATTGCATGTACTTTTCCCTCGGTCAGTCGAGCCGTTGACCGCGCCTTGTTCAGCAACCCTTTTTCCCGCAAAAAAGCGAACGCGCAGACACTGCCGCGAATAAGTCGGACTGTTGACACGCGCGTAACTCCGCCACGCATGTGTGCCGTCCGAGCCGAAATAAGAAGCGACTGCTGCGTTCGCGTCATAACTTCGCGAGCGCCCGTACACTCGGCGTTATTTATTTACGTAACGGCGCGCAACTAAGCCGCGCGACACTAAACGTATCTCGGGCTTTGCTCTTTATTCTCGCAAGCCGTCGCGGATAAGTTCGCAATAGCGAATAAGCACGGGAATAAACGTGGCCGGTGCACTTCTATTCTTACGGCCATTTTTAGCGGGTATAAATTTGGACGCGCGTCGCGCGAATAAAGGGATGCATATTTCACGGGATGCACGCCAGTTTGCGCCACTGTGCCGCGCCACGGGTTTCGCCCGCAAGTAGCGACAGATGGCGCTGATACGATCTCGAGGTGATTCGATTGGGATTCGGCGAATTTGAGGAGATCGCGTTTGATGGCCATGACGTTCGGACCATCTGGGATTCATCGGATCGTAACTTCAGGACACTTTTCTCATTTGACATATGGCGGTTTTGAAGATTCCGAAAGCAGATATTGGGAAAATTGGGAAAAAATCCATTTATTTTGAGTAAATTTTATTAGAATTCTAATTAGAACTAAGGGGACTGAATCAGAAAATGGTTAATCATCTAGAAATTAATTATTGAACTATTAATTTCTATTGGTCAGTTGCAACTGCTAGTGAAATAAGCAAATTGGCGATCCTTTCCTACTAATTAATCAAATTTAATACAATTTAATAGATTGAAGTTGAATATTAGCTGCAAATTTCTGAAAATTTTGCAATTTATCATACAGGATATTTTGGGATCAAGTAGGTGCAAGTTAATATTTCAACATTTTTGCATTGTACGGTTGTTTACAAACGTACATAAATTAAAGAAAACTACGGGAATGTAAAATATGACTTTTTCATTTGAAGTATAAATAGTGAAACGAAAGTTCGTTGCTAGACCAACTTCCGATTTTCTCGAGCGATCAATTTGTGTTAAAAAATATTTTTTAATTACTTTTAATCTACGCTAAATTAAAAGTGACGTGTGGAGATGTGTTAGAATTTATTGATTTACATTAATTACATTTTTATTTTCGTTTCAAAAAAATGAAGCGACTCATGTTTACGAGTGCCAATAATTATTGCATTTTATAACGAAGCGCTGGACATAAATACGTTCCACAACTACACTTTTGAGGCCATTTACCGTGCTATTTTATCCCATAATTAATTTTTCGTTATCCGCGGAGCTCTATTTATTTCTGCTTTATTATATTATTGATTTTAAACTTCCATATGCATACTCGTTTCCGCGAATCTGCAAAATGACATTTAAATATCGATACTGCTCCACTCTCTTGATGAGAAAAATCAGCATCAAGGTTCAAATAGATCTTTTCCACTTTGGTTGTAATAATTAATGTGAATTCCAGCAAATATTTCATGAATTTTTAAATAAAAAATCATCTTTATAAAAATCATCTTCATCTTTACTGAACTTTAATAATGCAATTTTAAAGGCATTTTAGGTCACTTAAAGTTTTTTTAAATTGCTACATTCCCTTGAGAAACTGGCATATAATCTTTGTTTATCCTTGTCCTTTTCATCTGCTCGTAGTTTCAGCCAAGACAGTAAGCCGTAAACATTTTTATTTCAGAATGTTAAATTACATAACTGTGCCTCTTTTTTGATTACCATCATATTCACCCTCACTATTTCCCTAATTAAAAAAAACGCTCAAACATTTTAAAAAGATGATCGCAAACCAATCCGAAAATAAGACTAAGTTTTAATCAAGTTTTGAACATTCTTAAATATAGAAACTGATCTTAATTGGTTCTACGCGTTATGTAACAAAGACGTAATTTCGATTTCAGGTAATCTAATAACGACCAATTTACAACCGGAACTAATCAAAACTTGATCTAAAATGGTCTCTTTTCAAGATTAATAAGCTATTTCTGACCGATATTAAAATCTTTTTTCGAATCAGAAATTTTATCAGTGAACTTTTACCAGCGACTACATAGATCCAAATAATCGAATGCTTGATATGTCTTATCATTTCTTCAATTGTACATTCTCTAAAAGCTATGTCGAAAGCGCCCCAATGGAACCAAAAGTTCAAGCAACGTTAAAAAAATTAATATTTAGAGAGGTCCATAAATGTTAATTAAGATTACAAACATTAATTAAAAATTACATAAACGTTTGGGAATGATTTATAAAACATTTTTTTAAAGTGTGCCCCTTTAAAAATCGTCCCACATTCGGAATGGAAATTAAACCTCTAAGTGCCAAGTTTTGCCAAAGTTTGAGAAACGTCATAAAAATAAGATTTATCAAAATGTTTTCCAAACGTTTCTCAAACGTTACTGAAATAATGTTCATCGAGACGTTTTCCAAACTTTAATGAAATACATGTTTAACGTCCATAAAAAGATTTCCAAACGTTTATGAAACATTGTTAGTAACGTTGCATAAACGTTCGAAAAACTTTTATGATATAACGTTTATAAAATTTTCAGATTCGTTGGCGTTTAGACCATGAAACTATCGATTCGCCGGGCCGGCAAGTAATAACAAATGTTCGTCACGTGTGTGTCCTCGCGGCGCTTTACGTCCCGTGTGTCTGTCCGTTCACGCGGCGGCGTATCCCCAGTGTATCTCGTCTCTCATTGTCAAGTCAGCTGCCCGAGCCGGGCGCTCTCCTGTGTACCAGCGTCTGTCATTTTATCCTTATCCGTTCGTCCGCTTCTTTGTTTTATTCATCCATTCATTACTTTGCCTCTCGAGAGCTTTTTCCCTAACGATATCGGGCGCGGCAAAAAGAAGAGCGCGGGAGAGACCAGAAAACGAGAATCGCGCGGCCCAAACAAAGCGCGGCCAAAGAACCGAGTAAACTTCGGCCCGCTCGAGTATCTGCATCTGAGTTACACGACGAGTGCGCACTTGCGTCGCACTCGACTGGAGCACGTCAATTTCGTCGACGAGGCGGCGACGAGCGCGCGCCCCGCCATTATTCCCGTCGATAATTGTCCCGCGCGGTCCGCTTGCGGGAAAACCGGCGCACCGGGATGAAACGTTTTCCGGGGGGATTTCGATCAGTTTTTTGTGCGCGTCGTCAGAAATTCTTGCAAGGGTCTGGAAATTAGAATAAGTGCAATTTGACTTGAATAGTTAGACGGAAGTAAATTAATTCAGAAATTCTGTTAAAAAATATTATTTTTTTGAAAAATATTCGAAAGACATTTTTTGTCGAAATTCCGTAGAAATAGCTATATTTGAAGATATTTGGAAATATTAGTTACATTAGGAAATCTGTGAATAAAAATGTTTACAAGATTTGTTTCAAGTTTTTTTTTAATTTACAAATTCTTTTAACAATTTTTTTAATTTGTCCATGTTTTGTAAATTTATTTAATGTTAGAAATTTTGAAAATATTGAAAGATTTTATAATCCTTGCCGATCTTGATAATAGAGAAGAAAAGAAAATCTGGATTTAACCCACAATTTAACACATTTTCATATTTTGTGATTCATCAGTTTCCAAAATGTTTGCGATTCATCCGAATTTTGAATTAAGTTGAAATATTGGACTACCGATACAGGGTATAAAGAGATTATATATTCTAAGCTAAATTCGATTCACAGAGATTATAATAATATTCGCTTATTCCAATAATTTAAAGTCGTGCACTTTCAATAATCGAAATTCCACTTATTTAAGGAGAAACTTGTGAAGCGATAACAAATATAGCAATTCAGTTTCAACAAATTAATTTTTAATGTGCAAATATTTTTCTTGTATTAACATAAATATTTGAAGTATTAAATATTAGGAGCATTCAACTTTAAATGAATGTTTAAAGCATTTGCAATGACAATAAATACATCATTTGTTCACAAATAATTCATCAACCTTTTAAGTTTTTCAATCTTCATCATCATTTGGCTATAATTCAAATTTCCCCCTCTATGAACGTCTTTAACCATTTTAATACGTAATATTCCGAAAACTGTTTCAATATGTTTTAATATATTTCAAAATGTTCCAACACATCATTTATAATAACGTTAATGTTCAATTTTCAGTCAATAATTCAAACAAAATTCAACATTAATTTTACTAAAATTAATACTTCGTTATTAAATTCTCACACCATGGCCAGCATTTTATTATAACCAACAAATATGCACAAATCGTATAATAATTCGTTCAATAAATAAATACTCGAAAGCTACATGCAAACTATAATTAAATATCGCAAATATTTGCAGTTTCCCTTACATGGACGTTTACACATTCAACATTACACTACTACACGTAAAGCTTCCCCCATTAAACGAACGAAACTAGCAAAATGGCAGTCATTTTAATTGACAAACTACTTTCCCCAATAACAACAATTTCCTTGTTTCAAGAATACTCTTTTAATAAACTCAAAATTAACAAAACGAAAACCAATTTAATTTAAATTCTTAAACCTCTTTTCCCAAAAACAATATTTTCCTTTTTCATACAACATTCTTTTAACAAACTAAAAGTCAACAAAAAGACACAGATTGAAATTCTCAAACCTCGTTCCCCAATAACAATATTTCTCTTACTACAAGAATAATATTCTCCTAAAAGAAAAATAATCGAACGCCCTGAGTGAAAAAGCACGCGCTTTCACATCGATAATGCATTTATTATATCGATGCAGTCGATCGATGGCAACGTATAACAATGCCCGACGTGTCGTTTATCGTTAACCCGGGACGCGCCGCGTCGGTCGGCAGCAAGTTTTTCGTTCGTCATTATCCGGCGTTCGCGTATTGAAACGCGCTCGTTAATTAGCACGCCGCGCGACATAAATAACGTTTCGCAAGTTTGCGCGATTGAATAATAAATGTACGCGATCCATGTAAAACCGTATGCGACCAGTGCCAAACGGATTCGTATGTTTATTTAATTCGATGTCGGGGCACAATCGCGCGCGACCGAATTTTCGCAGGCGCGTCCGGCCGAATTCGATTCGCCAATTAAGCGCGCGCGATTTACGCGATTTTAAGAACACGCGCGCGATATCGCGTTTCACGGCTGGGCGCGTTCGGTCCTTTGGGGACACGTTTTTCGGAAACGAGGACACTTTTGTTTGGCATTTTTTTCATTTTCGTTTGTCATCCGGCGAAGTGCACTGCGATGGAATATTGAGACAAACAGAGTTTTGGTTAATGAAATTTATTAGAGTGGGAAACAGTTATTCATACGTGTTACGTGTTCCCTGATTGATTGTGAATCTGTAGACAGATTTGCAATAACTCATTTAGAAATCTGTACTTTATTTATGGACTGTCCCATAAATGAGCATTCCAAGCAACTTTAGACGGAGTCAATTTCTTTGTTATTTATGAATATGAGTGTTTCAGTTATATAACCCAGTACCCCAGTTACCAAATCGAGTATCCCATTTCTTACTCCCAATGTCTCATTTGTGAATCGAACTGTCCCATTCATGGATCAAAATGTCTCATTTATAGATCAAACTGTCTCATTTATTGATCAAACTGCCCAATTTAAGGATAAAACTGTCCCGTAGATGGAACCTAGTATCCTATTAATGGAACCGATGAATCTATTATCCTCTTACAATTCTTTCATAATCACCGTTTCTTGCAGGACTTATACAGTACACTGAAACATATTATATCTTAAGCACTATTTTTTCGGTGTATCATTACCATCAGAATGATCGGATCGATTGGTCCGATCAGAACCACTCTGATCGGACCAATCGATCTCGAATGATAAAGTCTCGCAGTTAACCGCTGCAGATGCGACTCTCCTTTCGCGAGAACCCCTCGTTTACGTCTCAACCGGGCCTATCTCAACCGGACCCGACCTGTAATTACAAAACAATGATTACTAAACTTACTGCTATTCTTGTGCACTGTATACACGCATACACTACGAGCGTTAACGGAAGAGCAAATTCGAAGTCTATACATATAAATACCTATATATAGAGAAAAATGATATATTGTACATTGAGCGACGAGCAGTGTCGTGCGGCGAACTTAGGTCGCGATTCCGTGTAGTTTGCTGTACGCTAAATGTCCTCATACCTCTACTCGTAAGCCGAGACCAAGTCGGTGACTTCGATTCAAGTCGCTATGAATCAAACCGGGAAGCGAGGCCCTCTGCCGCTAAACAGCCGAACTGCGACATTCATGAACCTCGGGACTTCCCACTTCTTTTTTCTCCTGAGCGATATCTCTATCACTCTTTCTCTCTCTGTCTGACTATCTATCTATCCCTCTCCTTCGCTCTATTGTATATCTTTCTCTGTCTATCATTCTCTATCGTGCTATCCCAGTCTCTTTCTCCAGATATCCCTATCTCTTTCTCCCTTGTATTTGTGACTTTTTCACCTCCACGTTTGATCTGTGTTCAGCGATTTCATACCATGTCATGTTATGTGTTATGTGTAAAATAGTTCTGTGTTCGTCGTCTTGTTTGTACGTCACGTGACAGCTGAAACCTACACCGCTCTCCGTCTCCGTCACGTTTATCCGTTCGAAAACCAAGGGGCGCGAGGCCGGAACGCCTGACTGCGGGGCAAAAGTGGTCCTTATTTGGTTCTCCACTTATAAGTGTACATGAAACTAGTAAGTGTTTCGTTCGAAAATATTTGGAAATGGTAATGAATAATTAAAAATGTCTCATAAGATTTCACATATCTAATGAGACTTTAGTTCGAGGAACTATAAGGTCACTTTTCTTTTCTGCACTTACAAGTGTCTACAGTAAGTGTTTGAAAATATTTGGAAATGGAAATAAATGCTTAAAAAGTTTCTCATAACAAGACAATTTTACAAACCTAACGATACCGACTTTCGTAGGGCTAAGTGGCCACTATTCATTTCTGCACTTATAAGTGCCTCTAAAGACACTTATAAGTGCAGAAATAAAAGTGTCTCATCACGAGACAAAATTAATTTCTATGTAATTTCATGTGCGTATTTTAACATGAGACACTAACGAAACACTTACTACTACAATTTCAGTAACTTTTCGGACCACTTTTCCGCCCGTAAGTGTCCGGCCTGACGCCCCCAGTTTCCGGCCCTGAGTTGATCTTTCCCGTTTCGTCACTAGTCGATAGTTTCTCAACGAAAGGAGTATTTTTAATCGACGCCATTTTTTAATCAATAAAAGGAAATATTTAATAACAGTCTTTTGCTTTTTCTGATTCGAGACTCCGCAGCAGACAATGCGTTTTGCGCTGTCGAGTCCCCGAGGCGACGTTGCCTTTTGCGGCGACGCGATGCGCACAATTTGCGACCAGTTATTTACTGTCACATTTTTCTGACAGCCGGATTACCGCTGACGGGAATCGCATTTGCTTGCGCGCGCGTGATCTGAACAATTGCGGGAGACGAAAGGTAAGTGCGGCTGATTTTTGTGTTTTTGATGAAGAGTTGAACTTTTTAGGGGAAAGCTGAAGTAACGTGACAAAAAGTGGGAGTTTGCGGCGATTTTTTACAAGGAAGGAAACATCGGGTCAACAATTTTCATTTTATTATTCCCCTAAATTTGGTTTTTTAAGTTTATAAGACTTTACTCTTATAAACTTAAAAAACTGAATGAGGGTTTTTTGGATAATGAAAGACATCCAAATTGAGAAAAAAATGTCTTTTCCCAAGTTTGAATTATAAAATGAAAAATGCTTCATACTAGACTATTTTTATTAAAGTTTCTTGCAATAAAAAATAGATGGGTTACAGTTAAAAAATTTACATTTAAATTTTCTTTTGCGATGCAAAAACGTAGATTTCAATAAAAATGCAATAATAAATTGTTAGCTTACACTAATGAATTTATTGGATAACAAAATTCAATTACCTAAATGCACATTTGTTGATTAAAACGAGTATGATGAAGTTTAAACACATGCATTTCATAATCGCTATCGGTACACAATTATTGTAATAATTTTTAAAATCTGATTTTCGTCGTTTCGAGTTTATTACGTAAATATTACATTCAAACGTGACTATATAACTTTTCGATATACCATTTACAGAATAATCACTAATTGCTCTAATTCCATAATTGAACAGATTATTTTACTACACTTCAAATAATATAATTTTTATTCATTGTATCATTGTAACATCTATTATTCGTGTTCACAATACCAATATTTTTCAGGAACTTGTAATCTATGTTTATATAATTATATTATTCAATCATTTTCAAAACTAATCGCGAAATACTAATGATTGATTTTGAATAAAAAATGTTAAACAAAATTTGATTTGCATTTATCGTTTACTTCATAACAATCAGACTTTGATCACAAAAACATACAGATTCAAATGGCTATCAATGTCCAGACCTAGAATGTTCGAATTCGAATAAGATTTTGGTGGCACAATTTCGAAGCTGCACTTAAAAAGAAACTAGCGCCGGAATCCCGGCATCATAGATGAAGAGTCCACTAAATAATTTAATCGCGGGCGTCTGGTTATGACCCCAGTTAAGCCCATCCGAGACCACCTGGGTTTAGATTGAGTTCCAGCTGAGTGTATAATCCCTACTAAATATCCAGTTGAGCAACTCCAACACAACGAATCTGACCCAACTGAACATTTCAATTACTCTATTCACTTCCTCCGCTTGACCATCTTCATCCGAAATTGCAGTCGAAAAAAAACATATTCGAAATGGGTCGAACATGCCAGTATACAATTTTTTATCGAACTCTTCTAACGTATAATTTCTTAATTCATTTAATATTGAATGAGACGAAGAAATGATAAATGTCATATTTAAAGTTGACATTTGTTCAAACGCCGACAAATTATAGAGCAAATTCCAGTAACATTTTCAAGAAATAAAGCACTAATTAAATTACAGTAAAATCACAGTGTAATATTATAAATCATTCAAAATATTTATCTGCCCAAAAGTTATTTTCATTTTGTATAGTATTTTCTAAAACAACTTTTGTCGAATTTTTTTATGGAAAAAACTAGTCCGAATAAGTTTTCATCCCAAACCAAAAAACGATCGAAACCAAAAAGTCTCTCTGAACGTTTCGCCAACTTTGCGCTTTAATTGCACACTTTCCCATCTAATCACTAAAGTCAATCGTACTGGAAACGGTGCGTTCCGTTGACCCAAATATCGCGCGCCTACTTTTTTGGCTGTTTACGAAACTTGTAAAACGCTTTGAGGGGAGTCGCGAAGTAGCGCGACTTTGCTTGTCCAAGAAGTTACAAACTCCGGTGCCGTTTGCGCGACGAAAAAGTGTTGGCGTGTGCGCATATAAACGCCGCAATGCCGCGCGTTCCATCAGGACGTTTGTTTCGCAGCAAAAACCATGCGATGGTTGCACTTGACGACGCTGCTCGGCACTTTGACGTACGTGTTGTGCGAAGCCAACGAGCCGCGAAATTTGCAGGCGAGAAAAAAGATCTTCCAACAGTATTTGACGCGTAAGTCGCATTATCGACACAAATTTTGAATGGTGACAAAATCGTCGACGAAATAAGGTCTATTTTTGAAGCAAGCGAAAAAGAGGTTTTCGCACTTTTGAAGAAAAATTCACTCAGGCAGCAACGGGTTGAAATTGAAAAAGGTGGTAGAGAAGAAGTTGTAAAATGTAATAGAAAAAATGAGCATGCCACATGAGCTATTTGGCCGAGAATTTCAGAAATGAACGTACAAAAATATGCCGTCTAAAAAATCTTAAAATTGCTGAAAATCTGTAAATAAGTTTCTATGTCAATATTTATTAAATCTGCAATTTAATATGAAAATAATATTAGATTCAATTTAATTAATTTTATTTATAAATTTTTTAAATTTAATTTAATATTAGATTTAATATTATTTTTCAGTGGAGTAGTTTACCAGATTTATTTTTACCATTTTTCAGAGTTATTAACGCAAGAAACTGAATTCAGATCTCCAAATATTTCAGATTTTTTTGCGCCATCTTTTCCAACGACTTTACCTTCATATCAGCAATAGTCATAAAAATATAAAGTGACTATAAATAATACTGCACATAAACCATAAAAACTCGACGAACAATCGAAACTCAAAACACATTCATATAAATGCAAATGCAGTCTCGAAAGTTCAGTCACGTTTTTATCCACATTCATGAAAAACTAATAAATCGACAGCCAGTTAATCGCGTTAATGAATTTCTTACTTCGGACGTTGCAAATGCAATGTAACTCGAAAAAAATTGAATAGGGATGTTAATTTTGTCTACTAATTATTCACAAGCAGTTTTCGCGCATGTAAGTCCAGTCGATTGGGCAGAGGATTTTGTTCAGTGTTGTTTCGCTTTGAATAATTTGCCTGAGTGGTTGGCTTCGAAATGTAAAATGGTATTTTAAAATATTGATGTGTGTTTGATAATAGCTCTCGTTAACGGGATATTAGCACATTTCCAAGCTTGGAAAAATTGTTTTTTGAATAATTTAAGAGGTTTGATGAATGGAAACGGCACGGTACAACGCGTTCCCTGAATATTCCATGAATATTAAATTTTCCTGCTAATCGAATCATCTCAATATATTATTGCAAGTTAACAAACATTTTCTCGCGTTTAATTGGTTTATTTAATTTCGTTTTCCAGTTTCAATTGGGGTAGGAAAAAAAAGCAAGTGTCGGTACCACGTGGGTATGGTCTAGACTTCGTATCACATGTTGAATAGATTTCCGGGGCGAAGTGATTCAATTTAAGTTTGACTACTGTGATAGTGAATAGACTTGTCAAGGAACTTTGGTGGTAGCTCGACGTGTCAGACGTTTTTATAATTTAGCTGATTCGTTTCCTCGATTGTATAAAATAGGTGATTGTATTATCATTTTGTTATAAGTAATTCAGTAAATAATTAATATGTAAATAATATAAAATAATCAACAATCAACAAGCACGTATGATAAATCCGTTTATTTATTATTTATTAAATTCAATTCCGAGGGAAGTTAAATTAATTGTATGTAATTGATCGGGAGAATTTATTTACCAATAATTAGGATAACATTATTAGTATTATAAAATGTTGTTTGATTATTAACTATTAAGTGTTATTATCAAAACATTTAAACTGGGTTGAACAGTTTGAAGCTGAATTTAATACCTTATTATTAAGGTTTTATCGCTTTAAAAAGAGTCAAAGGGATCGTATAAATTCTTCCAACGTCTAATTTTTATCACATTAAGTACGTTTTCAGTCACGAAAAGTATTTTAAGCGCAATCTGAAGCTTTTCGGTGACGATATTTTTATCGATTTTTTAACATTTTCTATTGACCTCGTTATTAAAAAAGTCTTTTTCTCCGATTCGGCTCAAGATTAGTTTTTCTTTATTTTGTGTGCTGAAGACATACCAGAAAACCATCTTGGAGCATTTTGAGGCCAAAAATGGATTTTTGAGATTTGATTGTTTACCCTCCGAAATAGCCCAACATTCGGCTAATTTGGACCTCTGAAAAATTTTTTTGGTATCCGATTTCGGTTTAAATGCATTTTACGTAATATAATAATTACACTTAGATAACTAAGTGGTGAGAATAAGAAATTAAATTCTGCTGAGAGTTATTTTAGATGTACTATTGGTTTCTTGTAACGAGTAATGAGGTTTTTATGATGGTAAGCAATAAAGTGTTCATTTCAGAATCAAATTATTCAGACATCAGAGAGAGTAAAACGTCTCTATTTTTCATGACGGCGTTCAATTTTTTAATGAAAATATTATTCCATGATTGCAACAATATTAATTAAATATTACTGATCTTTCAAATGCTTCGTATATTTCAGTATCAACACTTCATATACCCATTTCTGAAAACCTTAACAAACTGACTTGTATGTTATGCTAAATGATTGCCTTTAAATCATACAACTCATTATCTGTGGCATATCATTTGTTGAGTTGCTAAATTTATGGAAATAATATTTAATAAGCTTAGATTAATTATTTTGATTCAGAATCTCTAATTCTTCATCTTTATGAAGTTTGAACATCAATTCACACGAGATGAAGCAAATGAAAATATCGTACATTGATATCTCAATATTTCGAATAAAATAAAAAAATCAATCAATAAAGAATTCAATTATTAATATAAATGCCATTGATCATTTAATGTTAAAACTTAATTTAAAATGACAAAAACCTCTCTAAGACATATTGATATTATGAATACAATCGTAAGGTTATATCATAAATACAATCGTAAGGTTATGTTTACGAAACCGAAATTTGAGAATTTCTTTAAAAAAATCTACTCTGAGAAAAATATTATATCAGAATTTATTAGAAGTCCAGAAAATTACCTTTATTACTATATCCTATAATAATCGCAGGAGATACTTCTACATATAATAAATTACATTTATCATATGTAGAATTATCGCCAGGTACTTTTTCGTAGAAAGTCAAGTAAAATTTATTATTGGGATCTTATGGCTTATCAAAATAGAACAAATTTTTTTTTAATTTGATATATAAACTAAATTGCATATCGTTATTTACTTAGATTCTCTTAATTTAATGAAACTTGTTTTAATTGTAATGAAGTTACTGTGATAAATGGAAAATATGGTGAAAAATACAGTCAAAATAGTTCCGATCCAGATGGCATATTGAAGAATGTTAGATTAAACGTATTTATTTGAGACAACTAAATTATTTTTCTGTGATTCCCCAACCTCTTTTTACAGTACAATCCAAATATCTCCCTCCCCCCTAAACCTACCACAAACTACGACCCAAAAAATTCCCCAAATTCCTCCCCCCTATTCCACCTCCCTCAAAGCCCTCGCTCTCAACCGGACCCAATTACCGAATTCCGCCGCGAATTGCAGCGCTCGTTTGCCGTGAAATTTCGCGAGTGCTGTTTTCCGCGCGGCCGCGCGTTTACGCACGTCCGTCCGTGCCGCCGCGTAATTACATATTCACTTTTATCGTTACAAGCCGACTTACGACTCGCTGCCGGCGCCTACTTTACATACCGCCATTTCCATAATTGCATTTGCATCCCGGTATTTTCTCCGTTAGCGAGGCGGCGCGCCGTCCCCCGGGGACGCGAATTTCGACGTCGATACGTGTGCATACGTGGATGCCCGACGCTCAAATCCCGCTTTTGCGCTTCTTTTTGTTGCCGGCGCAGTCGTCGCCGGTCTCAAGAGCCTGCTGATCGTCGCCCTCGTGAAAGTCAAGATCGTACTGATCGTCGCGATTATCGCCGGACTGGTCGCCGTCGCCTGGAAGTACCTGACCATGCTGCACATTGCCAAGGATCCGAGTTACCATGTCTGGCACGAAGCGACGTTCGATCCGGGTGAGACATTCCGGAGGACGAGAGCCAAGTTGCGGGAGACAATTAACGGGGTTGGAGTTTGGTGGCTTGGAATGGTTGGGAGAGGTTCAGTCTGCAAAAAGGGGAAAATAGAAAGCGAGAAGTATTTCGATGGGAAGTGAATTTGCATAAGTGAACTACGTTTTTCTTAGTCGAGAGATTCCGAATACATAAATTGATTTTCAGTTCCATTCTATTGTTTTATTCCAGTGATGTACTAATTGTTACAGAGGCAAATTGATAGTATCATTTAAAAATTCATAAATTAAGATTTCTGATAAAAAGAAACCGATATTGGCAGAATATAGGTTTTGTCATGACTGAAATATCCTGAATCCATGCATGCATTCAGAATTCCTTGGAAATATATTCAAACTATACAGATGTTTCAACCCCAATCTACATTCATTTTTTCGAAAAACAATACCAACATTTTCGATTAAACAAGTGATCCTACATTATCAATTTCAGGTCAGCCAGAGATCTAGAGCTCCTTCGATATCCAAGTCTGATCCCACTTGCATTATTCAAATAAAGCCGACTAAAAAAAATCTCAATTTCCATTTCCAATTTGTTACTGCCCGACAGGAAAAGCTTATTACACGATACGCCGAATTAATGAAAAAAAAAAACTTTTTTCCATTCACCCGCCGAAAATATCCCGCTATTTTCCGCAACTATTGAAAATCATATTTACAGTATCGTGGCAATGCCCGAGCTCGGTTCAACCTGTAAATTAACCGTCGAATTGATTTACAATATATGCCGGTGTATTTTTAGCAGGCTTTCAATAAAATTTCATTTTCAGGTCAACACGAGCCGCCGCTCATATGGACCAGGCAAGGTGAAAATAAAGCGCCACAGAACTGGTGGCGCCCCCAGGAATACTTCTAAAGAAATGACACCGACTTAATTATTGAAAGGCAGAAAATTTACTTCTTGCATTCTTCATTTTATATTCATACATTGGGCAGCTAAACGGCTAGTTGATTTTTCCAATTTTAAATGCACTGAGAAAAATGTACATGAAAAATTCCTATAACTCCAGTAAATTTTAGATCATATAGCAATCGGGACGGAATTTCACCCTATTCGGAAAGAATTGTCACATATTTCGAGAAGATATTCCTAATTTATATAGTAATTTTTCAAACGCCACGTAAACTTTACTATATCATCCGGGATAAGTTCTTTGAAGTTACATTTATTTTGTCCAAATGTGATACGATACATCGGGATTAATAGACGATATAGTAAAGTTTACTGCGATATTTTTCTCAGTGGAAACGCATTGACGATTGGTCCTCGAAATTCGAGCGTTATACTTTTTAGCGATCGGTTCATAGATTTGGTGCGTAAGCGGAATTATGGAAAAATATTTGAGTGCTTCGCGTAACTATTTGGGGCAATGAAACTGCATTTGCGCACGTTTAATTGGAAAGCGGCAGCATAGGTTTTAATTGCGCGCCGCGTTCAAATCGATCGCCGACGCTTTTTCGGAAGTGTGCAATTGCAGGTTTATTGACACTGGGAACCTGATTCGCATCGTCGCTTTCGTCGTTTACATGTACAAGTCAAAGTCTATCCGCGTGGCGCTGTAAAATTGATTCTGGCCGTTGCGCCGGACCCAGGCACCCTTTTTGAAGTAACCAGCTTTCGCCCATTCGAGCATCTGTTCCGTTTTATAAGGTCCATGGACTTCCGCGGAATCGTCCTGGGACCATCTCAATTCCCAAGAAACCTCTTGTTTTTCGTCATCAGTTACGTCTTCGCTCGTTTCCTCTTTGTCTGAAATTTTTTTAATTTAGCGATTAATTAATTAATATTGTATAAATGTTAAAATTAAACAAAACTAAAACATTAAACCAAAATCACAAATTACTCAAAAATAATTAATAAACATGTAAAAATAGTTCAATAGTAATTATTTAATTTGTAAATTATTCAAATTTTTTAAGGATTTTACTAATGTTTTCAAATTTTGTGGCAAATATCAACAAAGTTAGTATTGTACTGCTGCTATCGATTATTTGGTGATTTGAAAAAAAAAAAAAATGCAATCAATAGAGCTTACCTTCCGAGCCGTCTTTCTTCTCCATGCTCGATTTTTCTTTATCGCTAAAGTTGTCAGCATACATATCAAGTTCTGCTGGCTTGTATCTTGCATCGACCTATAATTATATTTTATTAATACATGTTTAAAATTTTTAATTCCTTGAATATCACCTTTTTCTTTATTAGTTCATAATTCTCCTGATATATATCCATGTTTCCCAATCGGGTAAGCACGAGGTTTGCCAGTTCGGTCAGCTTTGTTATCTGCTCAGCCTTTTCTTTGTCAACTTCAACCACATTAGAACCCTTTTTTCGTTTCCATCTCTCAGATGTTGATACTGCTTTTCTACCACCGCCTGCAGTAAAATCATTTTATTTCACAACCGTATCAGTACACAAATATGCATTTTGTACATTATATCAAATCTTTACAATAATAATGAAAATAAAAGATTTTCATCTTAAAAAAATTCCAAATACAGAATGAAACGTAATCCAGCTTTTACTTAAATTTATTCAATTAACGGGATTCGCGCTTTATAATAACAAAAACTATAAAATAATAATTATACAATAACTTCAATATTTCACAAATTAAGGATTGAAAATGTATGATATCTGATACTTGTTCAAATTGGAATAATAAAACTGACTTTCCGTTATTGATGGTAGAAATTTAACTTAGAACATATACTTGACCGGATAAAAATGAATTTAAATACCCAATCTGCAAAGAGCCTTTGATACAGTTTCTCCTGGCTTCATGTATTTCAACATCTCTTTATACAGGGGAATTGCATCGAAGTACATTTCTTTAGGTTCTTCACTGTCACTGTCATCATTCGGTTCCTTTTTATTCTTTCCTGATCGTGGTCTTATCTGGAATAAGAAAGGTTTTTTTGTTATCGTTTGAATATATGTAATTTTTTATTTCATTAATAAAAAATATGAGAAACGAATTCTTATTACCTGAACCCAATCAATATTATCCAGCCAATTATCTCTTATTTCTGTCTCCTTCTTCCAAACATAATGCCCATCTTTTGTAAATTTACCTTCCTGGAATTCCTCGTTTAAATTAAATGCAGTAAATTGAATGTTTCCATCAGTTTTTACTGGACAATCTTCAATTCCTGCAAAATAATTGAAAGTGTTATATGTTAGATCAATTTACTATTTATTAATTGTTAAATTTTATTAAATTTTAATTCCAAATACTTTGATTTAACATTCAAAACCGCTTTTTTCTTAAGGAAATGTCTATTCGCAGCCGAAAACGAGAAACAGAAATTTTCATATTTTCCAATTTCTTCAAATTTTTATAATTTGTCATATTTCTTTAATTTCCAAGTTTGTCAAGTGTAACAAATTTCTAAAATTTCCGAAATTCATCCAATTTTTCAATTCCCAAGTTTATCAAATTTGACACATGTCTCAAGTTTTCCAAATTGGATAACGTTTTCCAATTTTCAAGATGATCAAATTTTCCAAATCTATCACATTTATTGAATTAGTCTAATTTCTCAAATTACCAAATTTGTCAAATTATAAATTTTCAAATTTTTCAAAAATTTAATTAAGACAGAAACATCTTTTAATTAAAAAAAATCCACTTGGATCAAGATATGTTTCTTTACAATAATTATTGAAAATAATAGTCTTTTAAATTAAACAAAAGGGGGCTTGCAACCCCCAAAAAATAGAAACAAATTGGAATACACTTTTGATGTAATTGACATGTCAAATACTCACTTAAAATCCGTTATCTTTAACCCAAAATACTTAAAGTTCTTAAATTTTCTCAAATTTGTTAAATTTTCCTACTTTATCAGATTGGTTAAATTTTTCAACTTTATCAATTTGGTTAAATTTCACAAACTTGTCAAATTTGACAAATTTGCCATATTTGTAAAAAAAGTTTCTATCTTTTTTAATTTCCTGTTCTGAAAATGCCCAAAACCACTTCACTGTTTACTACAGCTAATGACCGTTTTACATCATTTGAAAAGATGAGACAAAACCTTCTGCCTTTTTTAAGAAGTGCCCAAAAATCACTGTTTACTATTACTAATGACCGTGAAGTTTGAAATTATTTGAAAAGGAAAAAGATTCTGCCTCTTCTAAAATCCTGGTCCAAAAGTACTTCTCTGTGTACTATTGGTAATGCCCGTGAAATTTTTAATGATTTGAAAAGAAACAAGCTTCTGTCTTTTTTAACATCTGTTCCAAGAGTGTCCAAAAATCGCTGTTTACTATTACAACGGAGAAGTTTCAAATTATTTGAAACGAAAAAAGATTCTGCCTCTTCTAAAACCCTGTTCCAAAAGTCACTTCTCCGTTTACTATTGCTAATGCCCGTGAAATTTCAAATCATTTGAATAGAAACAAGCTTCTGTCTCTTTTAATACCTGCTTCAAAAGTGCCCAATCACTGTTTACTATTACTAATGACCGTACTTTTCAAATAATTTCTTTTCAAATCATTTTAAAAGAAAAAAGATTCTACCTCTTCTAAAATCCTGTTCCAAAAGTCAGTTCTATGTTTACTATTGCTAATGCCCATGAAATTTCAAATCATTTGAAAAGAAACAAGCTTCTATCTCTTTTAGCACCTGTTTCAAAAGGGCCCAAAAGTCACTTCCCTTTCAGTTTGTCTACATTTTTGTATGATGGTGATCATTGTTTATGTATGTTTTAGGCTGATAAGCACAAATTAGGTCATACACCCATTGTACACAGCCTCGTGTATAATAGGTCTATGCTGGTGGAAAACCGTAGGGTTTGCCACCAGCCTTTTTCCAGTCCTTTGTCAGTGTGGTTTTATCCCAAACACTCTACTGACTAATGATTTTTTTTTTTTTTTGGACAACCATGTGCTTCCAGCTGATGTTAGAAGATGACATGATGTCATTTGTAAGTGGTAGTGGATGACCTTGTGTGTTTACGTATGCATGGATACATGTCTACGTATAAATGTGTCCCTGTTTTATCAAATCATGGTAAAACCCTAAGTTTGTTTTCGAAAATCGAGTGATCAATTTTCGGCATAGTGATCAAGTTGGTAATTTTGAAAATTTGATAAATTAGACAAACGTGAAAAATTTGATAAATATATGAATTTGGAAACATTGAATAATTTTCCAATTTTACAAATTTGACAATTTGACAGATTAGAAAAATTTGACAAATTTGATCAATTCAGATTCAGAAAGTTGGTGGTCCTATACACATCTGACAAATGTGTTAAATTGTAGAAACTTGGCCAATTTGACAGAGTTGGAAATTTTGACAATTTGACAAATTTGTAACTTGGGTTACGTTTCCTCCTCAACTATAACTCAGATTATGATATAACAATAACTATCCCGATTTCCCGTTTTTTCGCGTTTTTTGAGTTAATTATCAACATTTTCCTTTTTTTGCCATATGTATATCCCAAACTTCCAGTTTTCTGGAATGACAGTATTCTGCCCCTGTTATACACTGGGGGAAAAAAATCCAGGATTGCATCGGTATTTGTCACAAATGTCACAAAGTAAGATTCCCATAACG
>JABFPB010002375.1:0-20379 GCA_022817645.1 Ceratoteleas bidentatus
ATCGTTAGAACCCATTAAAGACAACTTATTGTTGTTTTTAATTTCAGTGTTAGTCATAAATCAAACTGATTATTTCGTTTAATTATTTTTTCCTATTTATAGAATTCCAGGTAACAAAAACCGTTAGTTATCTTTAATGGGGGGCCATTAAAGACAACTCATTGTTGTTTTTAATTTCAAAATTAGTCATAAATCAAACTGATTATTTCGAAACATTATTTTTCGTATTTACAGAATTCCAGGTAACAAAAACCTTAGAAACCATTAAACACAATTAATTGTTGTGTTAGAACAATTAGTAATAAAAACCGTTTGAACCCATTAAAGACAACTCATTGTTGTTTTTAATTTCAGTGTTACTCATAAATCAAATTAATTGTTTCGAATAATTATTTTTTCCTATGTATAGAATCCCAGAAAACAACAACCATTAGAATCCATTATGAATTTTTAAATGCATTATCTAATCAGTTATAAAACGGTCATAAACGATTAAAATTTCATGGTCCCTTTCGAATTTTCAACGTAATTAATCGTTTAATCATTAGACAAGAAAGTTTTAATGTATGTTTTTTCCACAAATTAAATTTCACTTAAACTTCCGCAAATTAAAGTTGTGGAAGTTCCTGATAAAAAAGTGATAAAATGTATTTTTTAAATGGTGTATTCAACAAATGAACTGTAATTACACTGTTAAAAATACCATATTATGAGAAGCTGAACCTAATTGTCGTAAATTGAAAATTTTCTTAATAATTAACTTATTAAGTAAATTAGAAAAAAATAACGAAAGAATCTTCTTGACAAGAGGAAATAATGTTGTCGCAATCTGGTTTCACGTCCGTTACAAAACGACATGATAATTTCTGCCAACACAATAAATATGTCTGAACATAATTGATGTTGAGAAATGAAAATGTTAATAAATTACTTACATGGCAGAAAAAGGAGACTACTTTGAAAAGTGCAAATTAAAACAAAATATGATATGTCATTTAGAACGCCAAAACAAAGATGCTCTTGTATAGCATTCTAACAGTGAATATTGTCACTCGCAAGCAATAGTTACATTAAAAAATTACATTTTAATGTAATTGTTACTTTCATTCATTCTACTTTCTAATGGTTCTACATGATTAACTAAGATACTTTCAACTTAAGTAGTTGGAAATATCTTGAGTACTACTGAAAATGTGACTAGAAATTAAAACTATCCTTAACTTTCAAACATAGATAATGTACTAAACTCTTCTAATCATCAATAATAACATCAAAAAGTATAAATCATGAAACTCACCAAGACAAAATATTAAAGGCATCTGAATCATTCTTTGGCTTTCCATAAATCACATCTCCCACAGTGACCACTGTGTCTGCCCCAATAACCAGACTGGGTGGAACATCGTCGTTCTTCAACTTGTCGTAAACAGTTAATACTTTATGGTATGCTAAATCCTGCACAAAATCCTTGTGACAGTTGTAGTTCTTCCTGTCCAAATTTTCATCAAACGTAGACGGAATGACTTCAGCGTTGACGCCCTGTAAAAATTCCAAAACCAACAATAAATAACCATCTCTATTTCTTTTGTCAATATTCCGCGTTTGCAATTAACTGTTAACTTACCAAATTCTTGATAATCTCGTAACGCCTCGGCGAACCACTCGCCAGGATAATTCTACCTTTCGAAAGCGCTTGGATCGTGGATTCCAGCATTTTTCCAGTTATTATTTTTTTATTCCCAAAAACTGAATGACCTAATTAACGTAAAGACAGCTTATATGGACGTGACCTTCGATGACTCAAATCAAAACATGTCACCAAGTTGTCCTGATGTGACACTAAAGAGTACTCGTTTCAAACTAAACAAAAATCAGCCCGAACGGTCCCGCGAGCTGCGACCATTTGACAGTCTAGCACACCATTGTTGTCAATATATACCCCACGCATTTTCGACGAGGTTATTATTAATTTTGAATGTCGATAGGTGGCGCCATCTGGGTGGTGGGGATGGATCGTGGCTCGCCTTCTATCCTTATCAGAATCCGTTGATGGCGCTGTTAGCACACTAAGGTGATGTCTTAGGTCTGCTGCCACGGAATTAGTGTCTTTGTTTTAATACAAAAAAGGATGAACAATCATTTCATCACACATCGACCATAGCGAGATTCTGCACTTTTGGGAGAATATGTCTGGCTAACAAATCATAATTTTCAGTCACGCATTTCCAGAATTAATGATTTTTCGTAATTTTGTCTCGCTAAAAAAATTTTTTTTTTTCGTTTTCGAAGTGAAAAAACGCCTTGTAAATTTGAGAAAAATAGGCTGATTGAATTGAAATTCGGCTTGTGGAATTTAATTCTCCCAAAACTCAAGAATCGAACTATTCTCATTTAAATTGTTTATTTTTGTTCACATTTACGTAAACTGAAAAGAAGCTAACTCCGTGATTATAGACATGAGACATCATCCTTACTCCGTCTATACGGTCCGTTTATGCACCACCTCTTATAGTTCCCCAAACGACCGCTAGTGTCGCATCCTCCGCCAGTCCCATTGAAGAAACAAACTGTGTTGCGCGTCTAACGTGTCATTTAAGAACGTGAACAAGTCGCTGCTGAACGGTCCACGAAAATAACAACTGTTGACATTTTGTGCCAAAGAAGCTGTCGAGACCGCTGAGATTACTGTGTTTGTGATTTCGTTTGAACGATGTCGACCAAATCGTCAATCGATTTGCGAGGAGAATTGGCCGAGCTCGTTAAGCGCAAGGCCGAAATAGCTGTGAGTACTTTGGTGTTTTTCTTCAATTCGGGAGTGGGGTTTGTTTACGTCCAGTTTTCATTTACTAAATTGAACCGTCGGGATCTTCTTCGAGAAAAAACAATGATTTTCAAAAACTGAAGGTCTCGAAGAGAATGTATTCGTGAGGGTGTGGCAAATATTTCTATAGAATTAGGGTTAGATCTTAACCTACAATGAATGGTTTTTGAGGTTAGTTTAGGTTACTGAAAGTTCGAGAAGTGGATTGTGACGAAATTGTGTTGTTTACAGGATACATTGGCTAATCTGGAGAGACAGATTTATGCCTTCGAGGGAAGTTATCTGGAGGACACCCAATTGTATGGAAATATTATCCGAGGTTGGGACAGGTACTTGGCTACGAGCAACAAAAACACCAACAGTAAAGCAGATAAAAGAAATAGGAAATTCAAAGAAGCTGAAAGGCTTTTCTCAAAATCTTCCATTACTTCAATGGCTGTAAGTAAATAGGCTTAAGTAGTTTAATTGGTTTTTTACTGCTTATCTTGAGGATGTTGTATTAGGATCTGATATTTACTAATGAGTCATCATTGGAGCTATTTGAAGTATAGATAACATCTTATTTTCCCAAATATCATTAAATATGTTTCACTAAATATATAAATATGCTATAATTAATAGAAACAAAAAAATATAAAGAAAAATAAAGATAAGTGTTAACAAACTTGCAAATTTAGATGCATTTAAATATTAGACTATTATTGAGAATCATTTTCAATGAGAAAGTGTTTTTATTTAAAACTTTTATTTGGATGCTTAATCATAATGATGTTTTTATTAAATATATATATATGTAACATTTTTTTATATTACAGGCTGTCAGTGGATTAATGGAAAATACGCAAGAAAAAAGTAAGGACATCAATGGATATTAGTAAACTTTAATCTATCCAAACAGAGTTGCTTTAGAAATTGGTTTCTATGTACTATTATTTCGCACGTGCCTTCTGTTCCGGTTTAGAGATATATCTACTGGCCTATGTAAATACGAGATTACTGAATATTTTTAACGTTGAGCTGTGAAGAAAACTTATTTAATAATTGTTTTATCTGAGAGAACTATTACAAGATGTGATTATATTTTTATTACCATCATATCTTCACTAATCTTGTATTTTTATGAGTAATGTGCTATTTAGAAGTAGTTAGTAGAACTTCGGTATTGTATTATTCTTTGTTTTATATTCAAATTGTAGCTCAGTAATACCGAGTATATTAGTCCTTCCGAATTTCAACCCTCACCTGTATTCTGCTTATTTTCTTCATCTACTATTATTGCGATTATGATTTTGACATTTCACTCCAAAGCAGCAAGAAGTTAACGCGTTACCCAAGTTGCACAAGTTAGCTTTAGTGTTACTGATGACTACGACTTGTAAATAATTGCGACACCGCAACATTTGTTACCAAATCAGAACGAATATATTAATATATTTATTTAAACCTCTGGCTGGTTTTTCTTTACTTTCACACTCTCAGTTGCCTTTCCGACTTTGATTTTACCTGTATTCTCGCTTCGGTTTGCCTCTTGGTTCATTGACCTAAAATAGCAAGTGCAAGTTGTTATCTGGAAATGGTAGTTTCTCTTCGTTAGTACTCAGGGTGACTCGTTAGAATGCAAAATGTTACAAAAAATGATCGTTTGAATTTAGTTTTTGAATTCTGTACAAGTTACCAAGTTCAGGATAATTAGCAAAACTAATCTCGAACGGTTATTGTGGTAGGCTTTTTGATGAGTATCCAGTCAACAGCAAAATTCATAAGCTCATATGTTATAATTACATCCTCATAATGAGTGATTTGCAAGGAAACTTTCAAGATTTTGTAAAATACTAGAAACAATAGAAATTATTTTTAAAGTATTGCAATGAGACGTTGTCATCATTTTTTAAGCAATCAGTTGAAAAAACTTCATTGCCATAGCAGAGATTCGAACTCACGACCTTCGATGTCGAAGATTTTTCAATTAATCCGTTGAATAAAATGCATTAACCCTTTTTGGGATTCGAACCCATAATCTTCGAAGTAGAAAACTGGAACGGTAACCACTTTGCCAAGTCATTATACATTATACAAAGTTGAAAGTATAACGACTTTGGCCGAGTGGTTATCGTTCCAAACTTCTACATCGAAGGTTGTGGGTTCGAATCTCAATCAAGTCGACTTTTTTTTCAACCGTTTCATAGATAAATCTGCCACCACACATCAATGCAATTGCCATAAACATATATCGACAATCTCAACCTACTTTACTTCAGATCGAACTTTTCAAATTCGTATTTTTCCTTACAAATCACTGACAAACCGAGGAAATGCAGTGAATTGCAGTGAATTTGGTGACTGGTTTATCTCAATATCTAGCCTTTGTTCGCATTAATTTCCGTCCCTCGAGTTTCTAGTACTATTAATCGGAGGCCCGTAATTGCAGTTGATCGGTACAGTGAGTCGGAGTCGCAAATCGGCAACAGCGGCAGCGAGGACAATTCGAATTTCGGCAGCATAAGCGCCGTGCCGACTGGCAAAGAGGCCAGCGGCAAGAACCACACGCCCGTTCCCACGGGCTTCGCGCAGAATAACGGCATTTTCGGCAACGGCGACGGTAACAACCAGGGCACGAACGGCCCGATGTCGAACGGCGGCCTGGACCATGCGTCCCACCCGGTCAAGGACACGTTCGGTCACAGCAAGGACGCGAGCAAAAACCGGCCGACCAATAGCGTCAAGAAGAGCAACAACAAGCGCTCGAGGAACAGATAGGAACCGAACCGGGTCGACCGTCCGAGCTGCTCACTACCAAATGTACAGACCGCGTAGCACCGACGAAAGGGTCGCGTTCCGTTCGGAGATGTTCGTATTTATTAACGCCACTGGCGGAAAAGGGTTCGCCGAGAGAAAGACATCCGGATGGAAAGAATCAGGGAAGAAATGAGGCTGTCGGGCGGACCGGAGGGTTGTTGGACGGTTTTTGGGTTTGGGGCTAACTACCCTGTTTTGATCACAGTAAATTCAAGAAAGTAGGATTGTGGAATTTTGAATTAAGGGATTGGATAACGAAGAATGCAGGATTGGAAATTTTTTCAGGTTACTTCTATTCTATGTTAAAAAATGATGATGTTTGGAGAGTTAAATTTCAGAGAAATTGACAGTGACATGTGTGACAGTAAGAAATTGCAATTAACTGAAAAAACTATTTAACCATAAGTTGTGAAAACATTAAGAAGACGTTGTTTCATTTTCAACAGACGGCTAAAATTTCAGATTATAAAAATAAAATAAATATTTTATTTTTATAATCGAAATTTTTTAGGATGAAAGTAAACTACTGACACATCTTTATTTTCAGTAATAAAAATTAAGTAATTTTCCTTGTGTAAATGTGACTTATAATTAACATTTAAGTCATTGCTCACAGTTTACATTTCATTAAAATCCCATCGAGATAAAATTTAAACGAGTTTTTGTGTAAGTAACAGCGAGACACAATTATTTTAATGTTTTTAAATGCGCAAAGTTATTTTACGCATTTATCTATTTTTATTATCAGTTATATTGATAATAAAAATATGTATTTTGCCTATATTAATAGATAAGCGAAAAATTGGGAAAACATCGGTGGAAGTCATACAGGCAATGAATCTGATGGTAGTTTAAGTTTAGAAGGTGTTATATGAATGTGTTATATATTTCTTTTGGAACCTAATATTATCAAAAAGTATCAAAGAACCCCGCACTTTTCTTATAGAAATCCGGTTTCGGTTAAATTGGCTCATTTTTGATATTTGAAAGGAACATAATATCAAAAAATGAGCCAATTTAACGGAAACCGGATTTCCATAAGAAAAGTGCGGGATCCTTTCCTGAATTGAATATCTTAGGAAACATGGATAAGAATTCTTGGAATCAGTTTACAGCTCAAAATTTCTGTTTCATTTCCAGAATTGAATAGAATGGAAAATACTGATATTGGGTTACAAAATATTATCGACTTATAACAGGGATTAGAAGTTGACAAGATTGACATTGCAAATTATCTATTGTAATCGTTCAGATTGGAATAGTAAATTGAGAATTGCACAATTCTATTTTTTTAAATTCACTTTAATCAACAACTTTTTACAGGGTAGTTTCGGGCTTAATTTAGGGGTGTTGTTATTTCCATTGTGGTTTGGATTGCGTTGTATATGTGAAGAACAATGAATAGTGTAGTTCGAGTGTAATTTATTGTATTATGAAATTATGTATGAGAGCAAAATTGTACAATTGGAGCGAATTACAGATGATTTAACAAATTGAGGATTTACTTTTGGGAGAAAACTTGAACCATGGGCAAGTTGTAAGGTATGAGAAGATAAAATAAAGACTTTTCTTCGTAAACATTTTTTTTAATTATTCCATTTCCTACTCTTATGTGAAGACCTAAAATTGATTTTGAACCACAAGAGATAGAGGGAAATCCTCATTCTTACAAGATTACCAGAAAAACAAAAAAAGATTATAGGTTTACAAAGAGTGATTTAGGATTCTGAATTTTATCCACCTCACGAAAATGGAAGATATATATATATAATTTGAAAATCATGACAAAGTATCAAAATACTATCGACAGAATAAAAATAATATTGATTGTCATTTATTTTGAATGAAATAATCTCTGATCAAATTATTCAAGATTATAGAAGTTTTCTGGACAGTTTTCACTCATTATCAGACAGAAAACTCATTATCTTTTGCAAAGTGTTTTTCGAAACTCGTCACAAGTTTGAAAATCGGCCGTTTCCAAAAACGTCCTCGCGATATAAACCATGTCTTACGATTGCAGTTTACGATCGGCAATCGGTTATGAGAGCTGCTCCTCTTTTCGTTAATTTAATGAGACGCGCGCAGTCGAGCCGGAATTAAAGATTAAGGGCAACATAAACTTTGACATCGTCAGTATTATCGCGATAATTAAACCAACTTTCATTTCGCGGAAGCTGCAGAAACTGCGCCGCTGCGCTGAATTATCTCGTCGCAACTTCGCCACTTTCGCGCAGCGAGTTGCACTAAAAGGGCCGGGTTACGGCTCCAATATGCAGTAAAACCGAGATAGTCGGGGTGCGCCAACACCCCCTCCCCACCCTCCGAAACCGGAAAAGGTAAACCTTCGCGCTCGAGCGTTTACCTTTTCCGCGGACTTCGAGAACAGCTGTTTTGGAAGTACACGAGCGCCATCTAATAGCAAGTCTCATTGGTTTTTCAGTAAAAAATGTTAAGATACAAACGAGTACAACGCCAATTTCACGGAGAGAAGAACTTTTGGGTCATTCCAATGATTGATTTTTTTTAACGGCAGATTCTTTATGTTTTCGTTCTAATGCGTATTTAGTCAAATGCGCGCAAACCTTGTTGATAGAAATTAATAGAAAAGAATTGGATTTTCATCTCAGTTTCGAAATCATCTTTAAACGTTTGGCATTAAAATACTTTGAATGCCAAAGCAGTCGAATGCCAACTAAGGAATTCAAAATATTTTTTTGAATTCCCATTATTACTAAATTCAAAACGTCGATTTGATTGTAATTGCAATTAACTGAAAAGAATCCGTATTTTTTTGTTGGACGCAGATTGAGGAATTGACCAAAATTAATTCATTTTCAAGAATTCAAAATTTGGCAATAAAAACACCGACGAATCACTGGAACAGAATAGTATGGAATCGAGAATAAAAATATGAATTCGAAATCTTTCCACGAAGGAATTTTTTTTTCATTCTCAGTTCATTTTTATTAATTTCTAGGAAATATTTTTTGTATGGTAATCTCGCTGTTAATAATTTTACTCAAAGTGCATAAATCTCTTTTGGATGAAAACATAAAGTTTCAGAGTTAATAAAATAACAATGTTTTATTAATTCTGAAGTAATTAAGCAATTTTAAACATTTTAAAAGCACTTTTCATTTTCAATGCCGAATCTTGACATTTTGGAATTCAATTTTTTCAGTTCTTTTCCATTCACTATTTTTTTTCAGGGAAAACTTGAGTATAATAATAATAATAATAATAATAATAATAATAAAAATAATAATAATAATAATACTGTTTTGTTTTGTAAACTATATGTTGTAAAGCACCATCTTGAGGGAGACCTGCGTAAGTGTACATTTCAATTACTTTTAGCTCGCAAAAAGCGTTTCTCCCCGCAAAATCCAGTAACAAACGTACGAAGAAATTGAAACATAAAATTAAGAATTGCCCGTGAGAATAAATTGGCGCCGAAAGGCGCATGTCAGCGTTTTTGTCGACGGGGAAAAGGCACGGGCCGTTTAACGGTTCGCCACTTGTTTCTAGGAATGCGAATTTTTGTCGTGGGTTGGATTACTACAAAGCGGACAAAAAGTCGTCGTATTAATTTGTGCGCGCGATGAAAAATGATATTTCGTTGTGTTGGAGTTGAAAAACGCGCGGCGACTTGTCAGCGCCGCTGATGCGGACAAACAGGTTTGTTAGCCGTTGCGCTGATATTTGACAAAACGCATTGCTGAAATGATTCGAGTGAAACGCCTGGTGGCGCATTTTTTCGCACGAAAACGTCGTGTCTTATTTGGCGTGGAGTTAATTTCAAAGACCGAGTAGTTTGTTTTGTAACGCGTTTTAATCAGTTGGATGACAAAAAACCGGCGAAACATGCGACAATTTTATTTATGACAAATTGTGGAATGAAGGGAAAATTAGTTTGATCGAATCAGATGCGGGCAATTCAAATTTAATTAACGAAATGAGATTAATTTTCTTTGCGGAATATAAGATTTATTTTCAGATCTAAGATTGTTTAAATTTAGTAGGAGTATTTAATGAATATTTAAAAACTAATCTTTTAAAAGAAATGTTAACTTAAAAAAATGTATTAACATTTTATTAAAAATAATTTTCTCTAACTTTAATTATTTCTGAGGACATTATTGTAATATTTCTCTATACCCTTCAAACTCTAAAAAAAGTACTAAAAAGCAATAAAAATTGAAAAGTTAAAGTTTTAAGATTTTTTAAAGCAATTTTCAGAGATTTTTCGCCTTTTTATTTCTACAGCGGGATGAAACAGTGGTTCGAGTAGATTTCAACGCCGACCACTTTTACATTGCCATTGTAACGCATACCGTGTACCAACAACCAATCCCTCTCAATGACCGATTGTAAGCCGCGGGAATGATAATCGCGTTCGTTTGAAGTCCCACGCGATGTGGATCACGTTACCCGATTCGAAGCTTTAATCACAGGGTTCGTTAGGGTAGTACCGACTTGAGTCGGTTTATTTCCACAACGATGTATATCGCATTCGTAAACCAATTTCGCGTAATTTACGAGCATCCCCCGTACTAGCACGAGTCGCTAGTAAACATTGCGCGAATTGTCATATCATTCACGAGTTCGGGTTCGACATACGAGATTGAATCAAAATCGATTCGGGTGCAGTAAGTTCAACTTCGAGGTGAACATTTTATTCGGATATCCAAATTATAGTGTACACCGAAAGAAATTTCTGCATAAAACATTAAAATTAATGTACATTGTACATTAAAATTAATGTAAAAGTATATGAAATTTAATTTCCTATTCTATACAAATAGCATAGGAATATTGAAATTTCAAGTGCTTGTACATGAAGCTTAACTTACTTCATTGATAGGAGCTTCCAGTTTTTACATTAAATTTCATGACATTTCTAACAGTGTAAAAAACAATACAATTTATTGCTTTTTACAATATAATTTTTTCATTGCTATTAGTATCCCAGCGTCATTGTTTTGACAGTAATTTCTCCTGATCTTTTTCTCTCAGTGTATGTTTCAACAAATTCTATGTAATAGGGGGAGGGGATGGGGAATCAAGAAATATGGCAATCTTAAATTTGGCAGAGACCTTTTTCAATTTCCACGGCATCTTCATGCTTTATTTTCCTCCGTGACTGCAATTGATATTTTCTAACGCTCGAACCCTTTTTAAACGTTGAACACATTCGTTACGCCGTCTTGGCACGCGAGCGATTGCGAATTCCGTAATGAATTCAAGGATAAGACTGATTCACGAGCCGATTGAATCAAACGCGACGAGTAACGATCATTAGTAATAATAATTAATAATCGGCGGCGAACGAAAAAGGCCTGTAAGTGATAGTTGCTGCCTACCCAATACCTATCTGCCTACCTAGCCGCGCGCGTAGGATAAATATGCTAAACTGCCTCATTGTGCCTCGAGCATTTAAATAGTAATATTCGCGTTCGCGTCGCGGCAATTGAGCCTTCTTGTCGTCTTCTTCGCTCCATTATGGCTCACTTGCTTAATTTATATATTCCGAATGCGCGCCGTCATAATTGCCGTTACACCGTTCCATTGACAAATGGATCGTTATTCAGCGTTAGCGGCTGATTCGATTACGCGCGGTAAAAATTACGATTGCGCATCGCAAAGCTGCGCTTTCGTAGAGTTTGTCGAACGAGCGATTATACAAGCTTAACTGTGATTGAAACAGTTATTTTTTCAAACAGGAATTTTTGTGTATATTTTTAGGAAAAACATACAAACTTAGGAGAATTTTTATTTGTTTATTTTCGTGTATGTTCATAAATTTTTTTCGATGGAACAGAATATCTACAGTTTGCAAAATATAGAAATTTGACTTGAAAGCAATATTCTTTTTCATAAAGAACATTGCCATTTGGGCTAAACAAAAACAATTTTAAAAGAGTATTTTGCACCGAAAAAATAGTACATAATCGTTGAAATTTTGATTAGACGAGATGGAATTTCGAAATTACGGAAAAATAACTGTTCAAAATGTTTTTGCAGTTCGAAAGTTAATACATTAGGTTGTAAATACTGTAATGAAATTGGGATAAGAGATTTAACGCCGGAAAACTTGAACGATATTATAGAACGTATAGCGTAATTTAATACGTTCATATTTTGTCGTTGAGAAAATCCGATTCAGAAGTTGTAAACCATTTTATGGATTACGGCTTCAGATTTAAGGTGTTCTGTAATGCCTGGAACGAAATAATTTAAATTTGATTGTATGAACTCACAGCGGAACGCTAAATGTCCCACCTATGTTTATGCTCTGTTTCAAGGTACTATATCATCAAAAATGTTTTACGAGGTATTTCGGGACGGTGAGCATAAATCTGTCCTCCGATTTTCAAAATACAAAGTGGTGGATTCAATATGACGGATCAAAAAGTTAAAATTAATTCATTTTACTTCAGCGACAGAATATCGATGTTTTTGAGGTGTTTGATCACGAGCTCGGATTTGTAAGATTCGATTTCAGTAACCAAAAATATTTACCTCTCCAAACTACGGAAATAAAAAAGTTAACATTTTTAGTCCATCATATTAGATTCATAACTTTAAAGTTAGAAAATCCAAGCACATATTCGTTTTTTAGAGGCTCCTTAAAATCCTTGGAAATAAATGACTTTGAAAGAAAATTTAATTTGTTTCAAACCCTCTAAATTAATGCACAGAGCATGAAAATCACTCTTTTACGCATCTCTTAAATTAAGATGTTAAACTAACTTTTTGGTCATATTTTATCTTCAAATAAAATTCACTTACTTTCTTCTCAGACAAAATCTCTTCTTAAAATAAGAGGTTTGTTTTTTGCGGTGCAGACTTTCGTCAAATTCCCCACTGTAATTTGTCGGATTACTTAAAAAAAATTAAGTGCGTTTGTTTTCGATGACGCGCAATTCTCGCGAACTTGTCGTAGGCATTGCCACGAATTACTCGAGTGATTCTGCCAAATCGGCTTATCTTATCTCAAAATCAAGACAAGTGAAATTTTCTTCTGTATGACACTTTCTATCTTCCAGTATTCAACTAAAAAATAATGATTCAATACCAATCTGCACACGAGAACTGGAAACAGTATATACACTGATGTTTATGGTAAACTAAATTTGTTTTCGCGAAACAAAAAATGCGATGATGGAAAGACTGAAGTCCTTTTTTTCGAACTCGTTTTTAGACATCGTAGCCTGCGGTTCGGCGCCAGACCGTATCGAATTATCGCGTTATGCTTATGTATGTGTTTTAACTGTATCATTATCATCGACTTGTTCTTATCGCGATTCCGTTTCGGCGCGACTTTAATAAATATAGTTACTCAACATTTATCGCTGTCCGGGTTGATTGCGCGTAATCCGCAAAGCTCATTATCACGTCAAACGCATCGAGAAAAACCGTGCCGAAGGTTTTTTGCCCGCGATGCAAGATTACGTATTCCATTGGGGAAAACGCGCGATCGGCACATGATCGGGAAAGTTCATCGGGTGTTGTACCAAAAAAATCGGCAGCATAAAGTAGAAGACTAAATTATACAGTCATAAATACATTACTTGACGTAAATTGTGATTAAAAAAATGCTCCTATGCGGAATTCCCACAATATATTTCATTAAAAAAACCAAATAATTGTTTTCGGGTTTTCAACCAACATTTTTATTCAGAGCAAGATGGACAAAATCAAGAACCTATAAATTCTGTTGAAAATGATGTATTTAGCTATTTGGGGGAGTTTGCTCCATTCCTTAACCTATATAAATACCGAAGCTCTCATTTTTTTCGAAGTAACATTACAAGTACACATCGATAAAACCCATCTATATTGCTTTCAGAAAATGAATCACTATAAAAAAAGCATATTTAGATGATGCAGAAACAATCGACTTGAACGCTTCGTAAGTTTCCAATGAAACAATGAAATGCTTCTTCTTCTCGATAATTATATAAACATTTTCATCGCTTAATAACGTAAATCAAATCCTCATTGCTTATATGTGTAGCTTAACATTTCTTATGATTTAAAATTTAAATTTGCTCGGTTGCACTCGATAAAATAAATTGCAGTACATTGTAGACTGAGGTTATGTAAGGAGATGTGCATGTCGATTGTTTATGTAAGAGCACAGTCACTGAAAGTTCACCTAAGATTATTGATTATGTTTACTTGTTAAGAGGAAAAGTGTGACTAACGCACCGTATGCAGATAAGTCTAGATAGTATAACAGGAAAAAAGTACGATTTACCTTGACAAATTTTGTCAAGGTGAAACAACATTAAATGTGGTTTAGAACATTGGGGTTCAAATCTTATATTTAGGAAACAAATTTTTTTTCTATAAAAGCGAACGTTATTCTTCGAAAAAAGATTTTATCACACAAACTATAGTATCGTCAGTAGATAAAAACAATATATTACGATAACAAATTATTTACGAATTATTGATTATGTTTGCACTTTGCAAAGAACAAATGCAGGTGCATAACTGCGTTTATAAGAAAGCCTCGATAGTATAACGGTAAAGTACGCCCAACCAAGTTTACTTGTACACGGGAGATCGGGGTTCGAATCCCCGTCGAGGTTATTTTTTTCGACTTTATTTCTCGTTTTTTCCATTAAGAGCAATTATAATTAATTTCAAATTCAATGCTTCCAAATATTACAGAATTAAGTCATAGAAATTCACAAATCGCGCCAAATGTTCCACCTGATCCGCGTGCACCAACATCTACAGGTAAAAAATGACGTATATTGTATTTTATTTATTTACCAATTATTGATTATATAAGTAATTTGTAAGGAACAAGTACAGGTGCATAACTGCGTTTATAAGAAAGCCTCGATAGTACAACGGTAAAGTACGCCCAACCCAGTCACGGGAGATCGGGGTTCGAATCCCCGTCGAGGTGATTTTTTTCGACTTTATTTTTCGCTTTTTCTATCATCATTAAATTAAAAACTCAATGTATGGTTCATATTTACACTAAAAACAACGAAAATGTTGGTTTTGCTTGTAAATGTGGTAAACATTTTTTATTTTCGTGATGGACACAACATGACACCGTGGTTTGGTGATTAGTGTTTTCGAATGCCAAACGGCACAGCCCACTTATGCTCAGTTATGAGACAACATCCGACAGCTCGTCCGTCTAGTAAAGCGCTGTGACGTTCCGTGAACACACGTCGCGCATGATTTATCGAGTCGGATAAATTTTTGCATTAAAAATGTGCTTGATTTAGCGCATTAAGGAAGGTAAACACGAGTCGAGGGCCGCGATGCTTAATTTGACACAAATAGAATACGTTTAAGAGGATTTATTGCATATTACAGGATTCGAGTTTTAAGAGATTATGCCGGGGATCGAGGACTGCCTACGAGTACATTATTAATGAGTCATTTTCTTGACATAATAGCGGCGAATAAAAATAGCGCTTTTCGCCAGTGACGTCAGATAGTTCGTATCAATGGTTGGAAGAGACGTTCCCGGTGATTAATGCATGTTTTAATGCGAGAGGAACAGGATCGGGAATTAATGTAACTGCGGAATCGTAGGATCGGAATCTTCGATTTGTGACGTCGACAGTGGCGCCAGTCGATTTTTTTCTTGGTCGTAGGAGAAATTCGGATGAGAATTTCTGGTCATCGAATTTTTCCATTACCTTTTTGAACGATGACGATTTAGGTTAAAGATAAATATTATTGTCGAATTATTAACTTAAATTATTCTTCATTTTAGGTAATCATATAGTAGTCACTTTCCTAGAGAACCTGGATACAATTGAATGACTAGCAGCAATTGGTTCGAAATTAAGACAATCGATTGATTTCTATAAAAGATCACATTATCTTCTCATTATAGATACTCTACATGTATTTATAATGTTTCTATGCAATTTTGGTCCAAAGATAACATCTCTATATGTTTTCCAGGGATGGTATAGTTTCACACGATCGGATCCCCGAAACGATGTCGGTTTGTCAGTCGAATCGAACGACAATCAACCGTCTGCGTTTCGTCTGATCCAAGTCCCCGAAGGCGTAAATGCGTATCACCGAAGTGACACGACTGAACTGCGGTTCGCCCGTTAATCGGCATTCCGTATATTTTATGCAGCCCGGTATCGGGACAGTTATTAAAATGCGCGCGCGCCTGTCTATGTCTGCGTTTATTAGACGATGCGGGCAGGAGACGGCGCGGCGGAGTGAGGCAGGCGACGAGGCATTAAAATAACGCGCGTGACGTGGCGAGGTCGCGCAAGGCGAGCAGCCTCACGCACACCCGAGACCACGCAGTGTCTGTTCTGCGTCTGTGTTCGAGCTCTGACAGTTCACAGACGAAAACAGATAGTCAAACCTGGCAATCGCTTGCGTGTCACAAGAATGACGACGGAAGAATCAGATGTTGGAGAAGGTTTTAAAATATTAGAAATGTTGAAAACTCACTCATCTACGTGATTATAGGAGCCCTTGCAGAAATAAAATCTTTGAAATATGCTCTCAAAATTTCTGAAAATATCGGAAAACCTCTGAAATTCGCTCAATACCTCTGAAAATCTCTGAAATCCTCTGAAAAACTGAGTTTTTCAGAGATTTTCAGTGAAAACTGTGAAATTCTCTGAAAAACTATGACGGTCCCAATTTTTTATTGGAAATTTGCAGTTTTTTCCGAAAATCTCTGAAAAACTCACATTTCAACTGAAGACAGTTGAGTACAGACAGTTCCAGTTTTGAGAGGTTTTCAGAATTTTTCAGAGATTTTCAGAGGTCCTCAGAGCATTTTTCGAAGCATTTGCTTTCAATTATATTTATCTTTCGTTTCTAATAGATTTTGGTTGAAAAGAACACTTTTACGGGGTTTTATTTGGTGCAAATGTTTAAAATGATTGTGGGAGTTCTTTCACTCCCTTAGGGTAAATTAATTTAAATTGGCACTTACCATTATTTCTATTTGTTTGCTCCCTTGATGATAAAAAATATACTCACCTTTTTTAAGAAAGCTAAAAAAATTGATTAGTAAAATAATTTGTCTCGACAGGGATTCGAACCCTGATTTCCCTTACAATGAAATTGAGGCGGGCGTACTTAACCGTTGTACTACCGAGACTTGTTGATAGTGGCATCCAAAATCTAGATTACATTCGCACATGATGTTATAAGCCAAGATATGACAACACGGAATTTGGAAATGATAGAGATTTTCATAAGCGCAAATCTACGATGTTCTATATTGTAATTATTATATTGAATTTTACACAATTGGTGTATTATAGTAATTCAATTGAAAAAGGTTTATTATAATAATTCAATGAAAATGTATCATTTGAATTTGCGAGAATCTTCAGTTGTGCCTTTTTACTTAAAAATGGTTGCTTTTCTTTTGTTTTTATGCCAATTTAAATTTTGTTTTCACTAATTTGAAATAAGAATAATAAGAAAAAAAATAACAAAATAATATTGTCTCGACAGGGATTCGAACCCTGATTTCCCTTACAATCAAATTGAGGCGGGCGTACTTAACCGTTGTACTACCGAGACTCGCTGATGGCAGTCCGCAAAACGTAGACCACGTTCTTGTACGTCGTCATAGGTCGCAGTAGTGTGCAAAGATATTTAACTTTTGGGTGCTTCTTTTATCTGGAACAAAATATGCTACATGTGCGAAAATTTAATAATATTGTAAAGTCTATTCTGTAATTTATCAACTTTTTTTACAAACAGGAGTCCTTTGAATATTCAAAATTTCTAAAAACAAATTTTGTTTCTCCAATTCAACTAGAAATTTTCAAAGAAATTTTCCAATTATTTTGTGTTCAAAGCGTACCAGGAAATAGGCCCCACATTAGACTACATTTTTTACTGGAACCTTGAGAAATGTAAAAAAATGTTTATCTCCGAATTGGTTTAAAATATGTCCTAATTTCTTATGGACGGAGAATTGTAGAAAGCTGAAATTACTCGAATCGTAGGCAAATAGTTTTTTTTTCAAAATATTTTTTATATAGAAAGGCTCTTAGAAATTGTGAAAATTCGAAGAATATATCTTGACTCCGATTCGTCGCAGAATAGGTTTGCGTTGTTGTTTTTATATCAAGTTTATCTTCATTTACATGTTACACGACTGAAAAAAATGTTTTGTAAAATTCTACTAATATTTCTAGTACTACAGCCGGGACATAAAACTTTAAGTCTAATTTTATTATATTTGTCATATTTTTATTATATCATAAAATATTTTACATATTAATTCAATCACTGAAGTATTACACAATCAGAAAATTTCAGAATACTTACTAGAATCCATTTCCTTCCGATAGTATTAGAATTATACAAAATCCACTTTTACTGGTAAGAACAGAAATTTAATTGTTAGAAAATGAAGCCTTCTGTTTCACTTAAGTGTCATAAAAAACAATCTAATTCTCTCAATATCATATTAAAAAGTGCTGACAGAAATTTAGCCCAATTTTTCCACGCTTCTCACAAATTTAGATGCTAAACATTAAATTTTCAATCTCTTTCAAATGTTCCGATTGCGACAAATATCATTCCTTTTTTCAAGCATTGCTAGGTTTGCAGGCTGACATAAGAGTAACTGAATCCGGTTGCATGAGTCGATTTTTTCCAGCTGAAACAGGTTCTAATATGGAACCCTGGAAATGAAGGGATTTGATAAATGGTCGGACATATAAATGGCTTCTGAAACAAGACATGCAGATTTCACTGTGTTCAGAGTTGTGCTTGATTTTAGGGAAAATTGCGACTAATTAAGACAAGTTGTTACAACTTCGTCTGAGGATATTATTATTATAATCCCACAATAAGAAAAAAAGTTTGAGTCCGAGTACGTTTGCAGTTATTGGAATGTCTCTGGTCGAAGAAATTTCGAAAAAAATGTTTCGTAAATTCATGAACTTCAGAAACATTGTTTGTAGTTTGTAGCACTGAGTTTCACGACGCAAAAGATCAGGAACGTTTGATCAGCAGCGAATTAATCTGGTGAAATTTGCTTGAGGTAATACTTGTCACACATTATCCTGATAGACAGAAATGACAGTGAAATATACTTCAGTTTCCATTTCCGACATAGCCGCGCCGCATTAATCCCCGGCTAATCGTATTACTGGTCATACTTTTGCCTTGGAGATTAAGTCTATCTTGGTACATGTCTAATTAAGACGGGACCAGTCTTTAAATCTGCGTTGAGAAACGTTTGCGTAATAGACTTTAATTTTTCATTCAACTTTGCTCATGAGCACATCCTTGCTGTAGAAGAAAGTCGATCACAAATATTATTTTCAATCCATAACGTACATTTCATGTCAGATAATATAATTTATTTCAGAGATTGCAACTATCAAGTTCAATCCCTGAAAAGATTGCTTCTTCGGCGAGAACTTCTCGATCAAAACTTTTGTGACGTCAGAGTGCTATCACTAGAAAGGTGCAAATGACTCACAAACAAGTTACCGAAATTTAGCGATAGTCTTAAACTTTTCTTTTAGACCAGGATGCAGCTTATAAATGACTGAATAATTAATTAATTATCAATTTGGAAGACATTTTGGTTCGGTAATGTAATCACTATTTTTTTGTTCCCAGTCCAACGATGTAATTAATCGGAACAAGCGTGTCGTGAAAAGTAGCGGGATCAAGCCTCGCGTTGTTGGAAAGCCAAGCCGGAAAACACCTCGCGCGGTCTATGGTGGAATTCCAATTATGATTGGTAACTCCTGTGCGTGGTCGCACTCGCTAACACCGCGATGGAAAGGTGTATGTCGATTAGTACGCGTGTTTGCGGCTAGTGCCGGTGGCGTCGGAATCACACATGTCATGCAGGCGACCCATTTCGATCTAGTGACTCGTTCGAAATCGACCGGTAGTTCGGTTGTCGTTTTTGCGATTAATGAAAACATGAAACGAGAGTGCAGAAGTGGACTTCTGCTACTTAAGGAGGAAACAAAGTGTATATAAATTGATAATGAAGGATTTTCAATGATAAAAATGTCGAACAAATAGTTTAAGAGATACAGATTTGGTCAAAGCTATCTTCTTTTGTTTTCTACTATTACCATGTAATCTTATTTGCAACATTTTATAATATTTCTCAACATTCTATTCTAGCTATTTTATTAAAGTATGTACAACGTTTTAAAACGGCGTCTGCCGCAGTAGAAATGAATCTAATTCATAATTTCTATAAAATATTTATTATTTGAGACATTCTTTTACATTTCAGTGTAACCGTAATATAAATGAACTTTTTAAAACCAATGTATCTAACAGAAACTGATCGGGCTGTAATCGGGCTATAACGCATGGAATCGATGTGGTCCCCGTTGGGAAAATTTGCTCAACCAGGGCCACGTCGGGGCCATATCGGAATATTTTGCAAGATCGGCGCTACATGGATTCCAAGTGTTACATTCCGATCAGAGTCCGGCCAATTTCGATCAATCCCAGACAATCACAAGAATCACAGTGAATTCACATGCATTTCACATTCCATTCGCATGGGATTCACATGGGATTTACAATTTCCCCCTCAATGTAAAACGAATGTACAGTCTTAAAAATAAGGCGAAATTTGCTTTACAAACGCTTCACAATCGGTTCACATGCGCTTAACATGCGTGTCGCTGACCGGTCACCGAACGTATCAAGATTACTACACTGAAAAAAATCCGTGTAAAATCACACCGACAGTCGGTGGCATTAAAAAACCCACGTTTAACGGTGTAAAA
>JABFPB010002376.1:0-20378 GCA_022817645.1 Ceratoteleas bidentatus
GGACCATCTGATGCCCACTACCCCGCACTTGAAGCGGTTTACCAGCGATCACAACAGCGTGTCCTCGGAGACACCACTGCCACCCCTCAGCGCGATGACCTCGACACTGCCGCAGTGCAAGGTTATCCCACTGGCCCCGCTGGACAATCTGACCGGTTCAGAGGTAGACGTGTCCGCACGGTACCCGTACGGTACGAGCGACGCGGACGAATGGAGTACCTTCGAGTCGACGAACCTGCCGTGCCAAGCGGCCACCTCGCAGCGCAGCAACCCTCTCCTGAGGCGGAACCAGTACTGGGTGTAGTACGAGGCCTACTCTCGCCGAATGAAAGATAACGGCCGAGAGTTCCGAAAGACGAATTCTTAAAAGACTGCGAGGGACTTACGTCAGTGGGAAAGTTTGAATGGACCTGGTGTGGTCAAGGGTGGTTGAGGGCAAGGGGTCCGTTCAAGCTTTCGCAATGCTTTAGAATCTTTGTCCAGAAAAGTTCTTGGAGGCGATTTCAGCTTGGTACATGGAGCCTAACTGTTTCTGGGGAGGTTCGAGAAGTGCTCAGAGAAATTTTTTGAATGAGGATTGCTATTCGTTACTAACTGTGCCTAACAAACAAGATTTCGTGAAGCTTCTCTGCCGCTTTAACTGAGTTCGCATGTTGTTTGCGGAGATGACAGGTTGATTTGGATGGGTCACTAGATAGGGGTAGCATGCGGATGTCAATACGTAAATAGGACCTTAGTTTTGTACAGACCGGTGAACGACGAGAGGGGCAAGCAGTTGTATTTTGAATAATCGATAAGTTGGAGACTCGAAGATATCCACGAAGCTGCTGGTGATTTATCTCGTGAATGGAAAGTGGTACAAACTGATTGATAATCAAACGTCGATTGCGCGATATGCATTCTGTAATAGTTACAGGTATTCGCACATTTGCATCAACTTGAATGTAGCGTATGATGTAATAATTTTATACAATCGAAACAGATTGTATAAACCAATTAATACGGCTAATTTGTAATGAAACGTATCAATTCAGATATCTGCTAAACACTTTATAAAAGCGCGTCACTCCATGTCGATTGTTTCTCCACATTTGAACAAACTGCCACATATTATTTGATTTCATAATTTCCGCTTCAAACTTTCAGCCCGTCGCAAACTTTTTAATGAACTGTTTACAAACTTTGTAACGATGAATCGAGCCACTATTTCGAAAATAAAACCCCATACGCAAACTCAAGACTGACCCCGCATACGCGGTTTGGTGACATTCGTCGTCGCCGCAATTCGTGAGAGATAACGTTAAAAAGTTTGATCGACGAAACAAAGCGAGAGATTAGCTAATCAAAAAATTTCAAACAACGAACGATCAATCGCTTTTCTTCTTGATGAACGGGTGCAGGCATGCTTCACAAATCGACATACGCACTCGTTACCTCAAAACGCGAAAATACCGTGGGAATCACGGTTCCGAGATGAACGTAGTTCTAATGTTCCCGCTTCTACGCCAGCCTATCACTGTCACTGGCAAACAAGCATTTAGATGCCTATAATGACTTTTCCGTTTCTGCAAATAATTTTTAATTGATAATTTTGCCCAGCTGATATCTTGCACGTGGAAAAAAATTCTTGCAAATTATTTCTGTGGTTTTGAGAATTTGCGTTTAAAGTTTCCAAAGTAAACTTTTGTATTTCTGTGTAAATCCTCTTTATTTTTATTTGACACTATTTCGAACTGAAATGTGCAAAGTGGAAATCAGATAAGAGCTTTTCAATGTTGCCAAATGAAAATATACATAAAAATATATAAATTTCTGCTCTTAACCAGATTGGTCCAAAAATGCGACAAATTTTTCCTCCGAACCGCAGATTTACTAAAGTTTAGCAACGGTCGCAGAAGGTAATAACATTTCTCTAACCCAGTAAGTTATGGACAATTTATCCATCATTTCATTACCTACGCTCTTCGGCAATTTCTCTCGCTAAACTTTCCTACTTTTTTTAAAGTACCTCAGTAAACTCTTCAACCAATTTCTGTCATACCAAGTTTAAATGTCTCCCTCTCCCCGAAATTTGCTGGAATTTTTTTCTGCGCGTCCAAAGAGATACTTCCTTGAAGATGCAATCAAAACGCCTCACATTATGTAAGACGATAAGAAACTCAACTACGCAGGACAAAGAAAAACTCACGAATTAAACCTTACGGGAGATACGAAATGGATTATTTTTTTACAATATTAAAACAGTACAACGGGATGATAGTAATTGCAAAATCCTGACGCGCAGTTTGCGCCCTCGAAAATATGGACTTTCGGCTGTTGAGTTGCAGCGGCTGTCGATCACGAATCGCCGACTGACTGCGAATCGCGTAGACTTATTGCGTACTGACTGATTATTATTTCGACGCGTAACTCGCGACGGAAAACGTCGCGGTGCCGCACGACAGCTGTTTGTAGATGAATGAACGCGCGAAAGTGCCGAAGTTGGGAAAAAGTCGGCAATTTCTCGAGGAAGGGCGATTACGGCGTGATGAGTTCGCACTCGTTCGCTTCGTCTTGAAAGACGAGTGCATCTCACGACTTTTTTTATACATTCTTGCGAGTAGCGTGTATCTGTATATATGATTCGCGCATGTATGGTGTATATAATAAATAAATCATTAAAAGCTATTTATTCCTATTGAAGCAAGTAGGACGAACATACTTAAGGGCACTTGAAGATGCTCTCTAAATATGAATGAGCGAATTCTCACGTATTCGGAGAGTGAAGAACGGTTTTTTTCCGAGGGCGCATTTTTGTATGATTTGTGAGAATAGTTTTTCCAATCATGCAGCGAAAGCGGCACTTTTCTTCCGCCGAAATTACGAAGGATACTGCTTTCGCTGCAGTTTGCCTCGGAGACATTGTGTGCGAGTAAGGAAAAATTATTTGTCTTGGACAAACAACGTATTTCCTTAGTTGTGAAATATATCATTTTCAACGTACAAACAATTTCGTCGACTGGTGTACGCAAACGGCTCGAGAATGCATTGTGTATGTCAGGCATTACAAATGCATAGTTAATGAATTATTGTTAAGAGAGTGGAACAGTTTCGTTTGCGCTACACAAACGAAAGTTGTAAACGCAGCTCAAACAGTTGAAATAAGCGCAGGGAAAATTATGCGTGAAGTACTAAACGGAATGTGAGGGCAAGTGTAAAATTACGCGGAGAAACTGCAGAGTTCGCGTTTCTAAAGTCGGTTGTATGCGTTGATGATTTTTGTGTTACTTTTATTATTTCTGCGTTGTTGGATTGAAGTTGACAAATGAACGTGGTTTATTGAGCGCCGAACAGTTACATGTTTACGTTTCCTCCCCTGTTAATAATGATGTATTAATGTATTAAAACTTATTGAAACATATTGAAATATTTAAACAATTTCGGAACATTACATATTAAGGGGGTGTTCTTGTCTAGAAGCCCAATTTCGACCTCATTTTCAACAATTTTTTTCGCCACTTAGAAAAAAGATACAGTAAAAACAAATATACGAATTTATTCGCCCAACCTTCCTCTACAATTTCATATTTTTTCATACAAAATTAATAAAATGTCTCCCTTCAAAATGGCAGCGAAGAGGGTGCTGCGCGCCGATCACCAACGGTCGGGTGACACTCTAGATCGGGAACTATAAGTCAGAAAAAGATTTCACAATTATTAACTTATAATATGGCCGGAACCATCAAAATAGGTATATCTATTGTTTTTATAAAATGGTGACCATTTTTGTAAAATAGTTTTAAAAAATCAGGGCATATTTTTGCCTTTACACCCCCATAAAAATCTTTATTTTGACAAATGTTCCATTTTTGTTGGTTCCTGCCACAGCCAGTTATGTTCTCTACAATTTCCCCAAACCGCATTAAAATCGGCCGAGTAGTTTTTTGTTAATCGTGACACTCGTCCAAAAAAAAGTGTTTGTCTTCGCCGTCATTTTGAAGGGAGAAATTGTATTAATTTTGTACGAAAAAATATGAAATTGTAGAGGAAGGTTGGGCGAATAAATTCGAATATTTGTTTTTACTTTATCTTTTTTCTAAGCGGCGAAAAAATTGTTGAAAATGAGGTCTCGAAATTAAGCCTCTAGAACACCCCCTTAATTCATATTAAAACATACTCAATGCATAATCTCCATTAAAGGATATCAATTAACGTTTTTATGTTTTTAGACTGCAGAAACGTTTTAAAAGCTTTCTACTAGAGAATACGTATTAAGACATATCGAGACGTATTCATTTTTTATCAAGATCGATGAGTTTCAATGCTATTATTGACTTACGTATAGATAAGTATAGTTTCAATGCGATTAAGTTCTTACGTATAGATTACGTTTAAACATTAATTAACGTTAAAATGTAGGTGAATAAAAATCTGCCACGAGGAGTTGACCTCGGGACTTCTCGAGTTCAAACTCCAATGCCTTAACCGCATGAACACGACGGTACCTGACCGTCGTATTAGAAATATAACTTGTCAGGAATTCTCGTTATCATAAATCGTATTTCCCATACGATCGTTACAATTAGACGTCGTCGCGGTCGAGTGGCTAAAATACTGGACTTAAAACTCGAGGGCCCAAGATCAAGTCCCCATAATGCGAGATTTTTTTCTCCGAATTATTAACACAAATAGCAAAGACAATTAACGAGATCGGCACCGATCTCGATAAAAATGTGTTGTGAATACATCTCGGTATTCACAACACATTTTTTGTGATGCGTGTCTGAAATATGTATTGTTCAGAAAATTGATGAAATGTTTCAATAAGTAGCAATATGTTTTAATATTTCATTATTAACAGGAATCGCGCTTCAAAGTGAAACGCAATGGAGTTTATACGCGGTTTTTTACACGAATTTCATTGCGACAACACATGACGGAGCACTTTGTTAAATTTTCAGATTTATAACAACACGTAACATTCGAAATGAATGTTAAGATAGTGATAATTATATTACGAGGCTGCGTAGGTGATACTGGTTGCTGTAACGGTAGTTTATCTATTAATCGTTATCGTTCGTCGAGTCATGTTTTCGATTTTATTACGTATGTACACTTTTTCCAAAAATGATATGATCGCACGTTTATCAGTGATAATTATGGATATTTGCTGGGATTCTTTAAATATTCTAGATTCGAATATTATCTCTATGAAGAACATTTTGAGGAGCTTTTTAAGATAGTTGAAAAATACTTCAGATTTCATCATACGATATTAAAAAAAAAAAGAGAATCTTATTTTAAATTCTACTCGTAGATAATGTTATTTTTTTATTTTTTTTATACTTTGTTGTACTACTTTAAATTATATGAAAGTAAAATCAGCAAGATTTTTAGAACATTTTTTTATGTTATTAAACAAAGAGATGGTTTTAAATTACATACGGCTTTTTAAATTACATTTCTGGATGCAAATTAAATAATTATGTAATAAAGTAACGATTTTGCGGCTCCAAAATAAAAACAAAACATAAGAATTGACCAAACATGTCTACCGAGTTGAAAGTCTGACATTTTTCTGCACCAAAATAGATAAAAAAACTCCAGATACTTTAATTGTTTTAATTAACTACAAATATAAAAAATACAAATATGAGTCTTGATTCGAGCTGTATAATAAAGTCAACCAATAGACAATCTTAACATTTATAAATATTATATTTGTAAACAAACAGTTATAAATATTATTTTAAACAATTATTATTTTATGCAGTTTTGGGCAGTTATTATTTATTTGATTCGGTTTTTTAAGTTGTCATAAACACTTAGAAGAAAAATTAAGTCGCTTCCTTACAATGTAACTAAAAGTATATACAATTTACGGTCCAAACTCCAATGTCGAGTTTCTTTGATTAACATAAAAATAATGAAAACCGACCGAAGATTGCGAAAATATTCCTTTAAAAAATACAATCAAGTGTATTTTTTAAAGGATAAAAATCCTTTTCAAAATACACTTAAAAAACTTAAATAAAGGATATGTTTCGGCAGACTAATGTTTTCATCAAGACAGTTAAAAAAGTGTTATTGCATTTAAAAAGAAACATGTTCTCATCCGTTATCCAATAACTCTTAATTGACAATCACTTAAATGACAATTTATACTATAATTGCGGTCAATAGGTATTTTAAAGTGATCTTCATATAACAATATATGTCAAAATTATTTGAACTGCTCAGTATTCTAAATCTAAGTTTTTATCTTCAAGTTTGTATTACCCGGGATCGAATTTTTAAAAAAATGTATGCCTGTCAAATTAAGAAATAGGAACTTACTGGCTTCCAATTACTTTCTATTGCATTTAATTGAATTTTTTTCTATACAAATTGAACGTATACAAATTGAAAGTAAATAATTTTTCTTTTAAAAAGGGCGATTGAAAGTAATAGAAAGTAATTGAAATTCCGTAACTTTCTAGTTCATCGTTTTTACAGGGATTACATTACACTCAAATGCTATTTAAATCGATTACCACTGGCTGTAAAACGGGGAGCTAATCATTTCATTACAATTATACTAATTGAAATTTAAGAAAATCATTTAAAGTTATATAAATTTAATACTACTGACCAATAAATACATATAATTAACCGCAATTTCAAACGAAATAAGAGTTGAATTAACTTTAATGATGCATCCTGTTTATATAACATTTCGTATTTTAATTATTATACTAGCATTATATTTGAACACTTTTGATTCTCCCATAATTTCACTGTATTTATACGAGCAGTTAGTCTAAAAGGCTGTTTCATTCGCAAATGCATTACCCTTCGTATAATTAACATTCGCAATGCTTCTATGAATGCAAAAGATTTAAACCCCTGTTATTTACAGTGTGCAACCACTTTCGACTGAGCTAATTCATTTCTGGAAAAAGTACTTTGTGTACATACATAAATTACATGCTTTCATTCAAGAATTAGACTGTTTTATAACGTAAGACTATATAAAGCATTATGCGGAGTGCTGGACTTCAACAAATTTAAACTTGTAATAAAGTTTGTACACAGTATTGTATTTTCCGTAAATTAACTTATGTATGCAAATGTCAGTCTTATAATTGTAATAAATTGAATGTGTCCAATGTTTTTTCCAAAGACACGGAATTTGTCATTTTCCCTCCAAATCCTGAATTTTACATCCAACTGTTCCTGAACTTTCATGCAGACAAGTGCATATTCAAATTAAATCTTCCCAATGTGTAATCATGACACACTTGGTGATTCAATTGGTTTGTTACTAATAAAGAAGACACCTAGAGTATATGTATAATTATAAAATGTTTATTTACATAGCTTTTCAACTCAATATATATATATATATATATATGTATGTTTGTATGTATATATATATATATTTGTATATTGCAAACAATGTTTTATTATAATAGTACCTGTAATGTCACCTGTACACAACGCAAAACAATAGTTGCCATTTCAATTCGTACAGAAAAACTCGCACAATCCGTGGCCTTTCATTCAGTCCGTCATCGATGATACAGTTGTCGCAAAAATGTACCACAGTGTCATAAAAAGTTAAAGTGCATAAAAATCAATCGACCCCTTTATACAGTCATTACTAATACTTTGTAAGTTAAGTACGAAAAACAAGTGCGTTGATAACGAATGTAAAACGTCCACACTTAAATGTCACAAAAGACCGGCAAAATATAAATCGTCGTCGTCGATAACGGACTCACAATAGTCGCGACAAAAGTTCAACAACTCCGTGCTGCTTCATTTGGCTGTAACGGCCTGGAAAGGTCGATCGAGAAAGCTTAGATGTGCCCTAACGTGTACGCTATTACGACAGTTGCAATACAGTAATTTTCCTAAAGAGTTTATCGGTTATTTACAGTTACACGCAAGTATATATACAACGCGTAAACCTACATGAATATGACGCGCGCAGTTCACATTGCGGCGCAGATTTTACGGGTTAAACATGCCCGTGTTAGAGGTTCCTATAATTTAAATCATAAAAAGATATTAGAAACCTTTTGTGATTGCGAAACAGAAATTTTGAAGAGAATCCAGAGTATTTCATACATATTTTAATGGGAAACCAATTCATTAAACATTTCCTAATTTTATCTATGGGAATTTTCTACAGCAAACTAAATATTACTAATGGTTGGAAATTTTCAATCAATTCCAAGTCTTTCGTACAAAATACTTTGGATTTTCTTGGATTTTTACAATCACAAATGCTTCCAATCTTTTATCAAGGATTAAAGTACTTAGGAATCTTTAACATGGGAGAAGACTTACTAGTAGAATGCGGTCATTCTGACCCGCGCAATTTATTGCTCAGAAGCTCTTGCATGTTAACGTTCGTCGGTTTTTGTGCATCCTTCAGCGGTTTCCATGACGAATATCTAATACAAGTCGAGAATCGAAATCAACGGCTCTATGGTAATAAAAGGTCTATCTAATAGTCAGGGCGTTGGAGCGCTTCGACCGGCTAGCCCCTACAAAGGACGAACAAATTGTCGGCGCTCTCGTATGCTCGCCGCCTCTACGAAAACATGCGAATATCACGTCCGCAACGAGACACTGCTCCGTTAACGAGTCACATCAATGTTCGTTTGTTCCGAAATTTTGTAAAAGCATATAAAAATAACTTTAACAAGACGAATTGTGCTCGGCAACAAATGTAACCACTTCATCATCTATATACCAACGTCTGTACAAGTAGAAACCCCCTCCCGCGGTCTACGCGTCATATTGTCCTTGTCAGAATTGTTAAGTACAACGCCGTGTGTCGCGGTGACGTTCGCCTCGCAAATAATGCTCGTATTTACACTGTCAAATTCAAAAATAACTCCACCTGCCTCCAAATCTCCAGTACAGATCCGCAAATCATAACGCTCGATAAGTATTTACACAATCGGGATAAAACCGAACGTATGTACAGAATAAATTAAAGGCTCGAATCATTTTCATGGATACATGCTGCCCAGCGGAGGGGCAGTTTCAAAGTAAACCCAGTTGAGATCCGGCAAAATAACGCAGATGTTTCTTCAAACAATTTTGGACAGAAAATTGGCAGAGTGTCCTCATTTTAACGAGATTCAGTCGTTAAGGGGTTGTATACTGAAATGACAAAAAATTGTAGAATTTTATTCCACAACATGAAAAAAGGATATTGTCAAGTTATTTAAAAGATCAGAGAATAAAGTTTTAGAACGATTTATTTACCGAAAAATAATGTGTTTCACAATATGGTTCACTGCATCTCTTGATTTCAGAGTCTGTTACCACGATAACTCGAGAATTATATAACATAATTACTCGCAACGTTCTAATGAAAATTTAATTTTCTAAAGAACAGTGGTTAGCATTTATTTTATAAAAAAACAAACGATTAATTTCTAGAAAATTTAATTTTCATTAGATCGTTGCAAGTAATTATGTTATATAATTCTCGAATTATCCTGGTAACAGTCTCTGAAACCAAAAGATGCAGTGGACCATATTGTGAGACATGAAGTACTTTATTTGTCACTAAAAAATCGTTTTTAATCTTAATTGAATGCTAAATTGAATAACGTAACTTTTGGGCAATGCCTTTTTCATGTTGTAAAACAATAATTTTTTGTAATTTCAGGGGTATTTAACCCTTTCAAAAAATTCTTACCACGTTGGTATGCCGTGCCTCCTGTACAACAAATACACAATTGACAATCCTACGCACTTCTTACAGTGCTATACTCGTAGTAATACTGTTTAACGTTACCGTGCCTTGGAGCGATCTGCCCGCAATCTCAGTGTTCTCGTCTAGTCGCTTTATACGTGACAAATATTGCGTCGTGGTACTCGTATAATAGTCTAATTGTAACTGTACTTTCCATTGGTTATTTAGTGAAATGGTTATATACACCTACTTTACAAGATCAACTACTTATATGAGTATCGTCTATCTTCAATGCGATCGCAACTCGATTCAATACTCCTTCGACCGGTCGCAAATACAAAAGGTTTTACAAATGTGCGTCGTACAAAGTATAAGAAAAATAATTTCTTGTTAGATAGGAAGACTTGTAACTGGTAATACTCAAGTGCCTGGCGAGGTTGCGATGAAACGTTTTGTCCGCGGTAGAAGTTACAAGTGGAACTCATGCGTTCGTGTATAAAACAATTCGGCTTTTTAACTTCAAAAAGTCGTCGCGTAATTACGCAGTTGCACTTGTTCCGCGATATCCAGTTAGTCGAGGGTCGACTGTCTTTTAGATCGTTAAACAAAAAGACGTCGGAAAACGGATCCTATTCAGTAATTGTACTGTTGTTTGCCGAGACCAGAAACTTGAGTCTTCCTGTCTTGCTTTGCTACCAACATTAACTCCCACTTCAGTTTTCAAAGACACTTTTTGTCATGTCACAAGATGCTTTGTCAGCCAATACTGAATCGACCCTTCTTCATCCGTCGATCGACAAACATCGAACATTACAAAAATTGGATATTCGTCCACCGAGGAGATTGGCCATATGGCAAACACCTATGATATGCAAACAGTCGTCACCGTTGACGAATTGATGCGATCGGTGCAAGATTCGGCTCCACTCTGGATTAGAAAACAAATTTCGGCGGATAGACCCAAATGTATCGAACTGTTGGAAATCGCGTTATCAAAACCAAGGGTTAGAACGTGTATAAATACGCGACTGACAAACGACTGGCTCGTCTGTTTATCTGACAAAATCGTCTAAACGACTCATCGGAAACGAGAAACAACTCTTCGAGTATCGAACGTTTCGGTAATCGCACAACGCGGAACAGCGTCTGGCTATCCTCGAAAACCTTCGTCTCACAACAACTCTCCCTAAACGCAGTCAAATCTACTCTGAGGAAATCGTTAGCTTCAACATTGAACGTCGACTTAGTTAAAAGATAAGCATTACCTTTACAACAATTCCCGCGATATGGCCACGCGCGATAGGAAGTTTAACTTGAATTCAGGATGGATTCGGTGCTAACGCGGTACCGATGCAAGCCTCGGCGATTCAAAGTAACTCGCATCCATTCAAAAAGGTCGTCGAGATGATGCATGTCATCCGGGCGACTGCAGGCAAACTTAACGAGTAACAAACAATCCGTAACCACCGCCTTCTAACTTTAACAATAGTGCAATTTCTGGAACCAAGTTGCGAAGGCTGGGACGCTATCGTCGAATCGACCCAAGCCTTCTGACATACGAAATCTCGTTATACAAAAGCGCTCTAGGGCGAGGACAATGTTCGATGTACGATTATCAGTGTCGTTCGAAGGAGGCAGTGAAGTTGATTCGTTGAAGATGCTCGGATGAGGGATGAAACCATCCACTGAGCGTCAAACCGCTGCCTCGCTCGTCTCTTATTCAAATTATGTACAAATGCGCAACGGGAAATCCGTCTGAATGACCTCCGACCATACATAACTGTACATGACTGTATAACTCGATGCGGATCTCTCTAAAAAACAATTATATCTTGTCCTTTGGCGCTACAGAAAAAGAGCGAAGTCCCAGAAGAGAGACTAAACAGAGGCTCGGGATTCGTCTCCCGAGTGGTTATTGTACGAGGAGGGTGGAAGAACTATTGCGTCTGCATTCCTGTTTGGCTAAAACTGTCCGACTACGTTGTTCTTATCAGTCTTAAGCGATTCGCAAAGGAAACTGGCTCGATAACTCAAAAAGAACGAGATCCTTGACTGAACCGAATTCCGTCTTACATGTCAATGTATGGAACGAAGGTAGGCCTGGCTCAGGATGGCTGCGGTCTCGTGCCCTTCTTGCTGCTCCCGAACATGAACCACGTGCCGACTTTCCGTCCCAGAGAGTTCGTGCTTCCTTGACTAGGTATCGTCGGGATTTCATATGACAGTTCCCGTTTGTAGGCCTTACCTGTGAAACAGAAGGGAGTTTTGAATTTAGGAGTTACGAGGAACTTAATTAAGGGGGACCCTACCCTGAGTATAACAAAATAAGGTTATTTTTTTCTAATACCAGAAATGAGAGGAAAGAATCATAATTTACGCAAATTGTAGAATCTAAAAATGGCCAGCCTATTTTTTCAGTTTCTTCAATTTCTTATTTTCAGTTAAGGTAAAATGTGACCTCATTTTTTTGCTCAGGGTTGGGCTCCTCTCTAATTTAACAGTAGCAACTGAACACATGTTTCCTTCACGTTTCAATGAATCCGATCGATCGTCACACATTTAAATCTGAAACTCGCGTGCTCTGAAACTCTGTGTTGAACAGGACTTCGATAACATTCGCGTCATACGTATTCGCCTTCTATCTCTGGCACAAATGCGCGCAATTAATCGTCGGTAATTGATACACATTTATTCACTTCCAATGCAATGGCCGGGGATATTTTTCGCAGTTTCATTTCAGCTCATCATAAATCATTGCCTCCGGTCCCATTGTTTTAAAAGCCCGCCGATAGAGCCGATCGAAACTTTATCCATAAACAATGTTAACGCGAATCCCCCGTCCCGTCGTATTCCGTCGCATGTCCAACTTTACACATTCCAAGCCAGCCAATTTCCGATAACACAGCAAACTGCGAATACTAACTGCGCGGTTTCGTAGGCGGGCGACACCGTTGCCTGGTGGCCGCCAATTTCGCCAGCTGCCTCGCGGCAGCCGGGAATTCCAGGCCGTCGTTTCGGTCCTGCGCCACCAGCTTGCGTTCCTCCTCCATCGCCTGCAGCCACTTGCGCTTCTCCTCGGCTGTTCGGCAGCAGAACAGCAGCCATTTGTCACGCACGCAACTGTAGATCTTCAAACAATGTCGCACGGTGACGCCCAGTTGGTGATCTGAAACGTGGGATATGTCGTTATTGAAATATTCACCTGGTACTCAAGATTTAGAAAGGTTAAAACTTCATATTCAGTTTCCTCTTGTGAGAAAACAGTTCCTTTTTAATTTATAGGATTTCTTGTTCTATTAATTCCCTGGTTGTTTCGCTATTCTAAGCTCAATAGACCTGATTGAACTCTATTTACAAATAACTGAATGAAAAATAATATTTTGTCAGCCTTTTATGCTAATAGATGGCAGAGCTGTGCCATTTAAAGATACTGGGCTTATGTATATGGTTTACTCGCATTCACAGACTATTTGTATAGAAAGTAATTTGAGGGCTAATTCAGTACTAATCAATGTGGTTCTATGTGCCTTCGGTTACCAGACAGTCAAAATGGAACGGGCGGATCGATCGGGACCCCTACCTTTGCCGTCCGGCACGTCTATGACTTCGCTGGTATCGAGATAGATTCGCCCCTTGTACACATAGGTGTTTCGCTTGAGCAAATCCTTCTTGCAGTACACGAGTTGGTGGTCGAACAGAAATAGGATGATGTTGCTCGTCCACATTCCCGTCGTCACACGCATCGCCTCGCCCTGGTAAATTAGCTGTGACGACACTTCTATCAGATCCTCGCCCTGCATGCGGAAATGATGTAGCATTAGTTTGAACGTAATTGAATTCGTCAAGATGTGTAATATTTTTTTGATTGACTAAATTCCCACTGGTAGGAGGATTTGCGGTTGGTTGCCCAGGACGGGCAATGAATTCTGATTGGCTTGAATTTTGAAATAATTTGTCGGATTTATGGTGAACATGAATTTTTTTACATGTTTTTACAAAAGCTCCCTTTTCAACTAGGTACTCAAGAATTTATACTCTTTTGATATTTTTTCAGTGAGTATTATAGCTTTGAAACATGTGGGAAATAACTACCTCCCAGCCTTCGACCCTAAGTTGCCAGGCGGCGAGTTTCTCGAGACTCTCCATACGTCGTTTGCGCTCGTTGATGAGCACAGCGACGTCGCGCATCGCCGCCAGTGCCTCCTGGATTTTCTGGTAGTCCGGATGATCTGCCTTTGTGTACTTGAGCAGTTCGGCCAGCTGTAGCGGGTACTTGCAGATCCTTTGTACAGGTGTCAACAAATATCCGTCCAGGGGAATCTCGATCAGTCCGCGCATCAGCCGGCATGCTTCAAAGAACTTATTGTACCGATTGTACTGGTACATTTCTTGGAGCGTCGCTGTGGCCATCGGGTGGCTGTTACAGTATTCCGAGTACATTCTAAAACCGGCACGCTGAAAGGGATACGAAATTTGGCTTATTATACTACCAGAACTCTGGAATGATGCTTCCTCATCTATTGAATCAATTGGTATTGACTGTATTCAGATTGACTCCGGCGTATCGAATTATTATCCTTTGATAGCATTACCCGAATTCTGATGAAAACTTCTTGTAGATTAAATATTGAAATTCATTAAAACAAATATATTAAATAGTAGTTACCGAACTGACTACTGTTAAGAAAAAAGATAACTCATATTATCAATCATAAGATATTTGTGATTAGATTTTTTCCAAAGGATAATGATAGTATCCTTTGGAAAAAATGACAGAACAATATCAAATCTAACTTGCCAATCCACCAAAGCAGTCAGATCATTCCTATTTATTAATTAAACTTAATTCGATTTACTGAGATTAAGTGCACAATATGCATGGTCAAAGTTATGACTCTGTATTATTCCACGTATAACCACAGACCAACTCTTCTAAACGAGGAATCATCAGCAAAGTGTGTCAATGGTTAATTTTTCATGAAAAACCCTCAATAACAATTATCGTTGACAAACAGTCGATACCCATTCGTTATTAATCGCAGTTACCCAACACATTTCCCTGGCAACAAACGCCATACCAAAAGGTCTACATGCACCATCCGGCACCAATTTTCATCTCCTACTGACACCTCGAATTCGTCCCAGTGGAAAAATTCGGCGCACCAATTACCCACATTCGTTACCCGAAACCTATTTCTAATGGCGAAAAGCGCCGATCAATACCCAGCAGTGAAAATAGACGTCCCGTCGGGTCGTCGGGGTCAGTTACCCCGCGGCTCGGGTAACCCAATAAAGTCGTTCGCCTGCGAGTCGAACATGAGAAACGTTCGATTGGCTGACTTTTTTTTGAGATCGGCGCCTATCCCCTGGCGACAACTTACGTGTTTGAGGAAAATCTCCCCAACGCAGCTCTTGTAGGGGGCGCTCCAGTCGATCCTCGACTCCAGGTCCTTTAGGAAGTTGGTCTGGAACTCGAGCAGTTCCTCGAGGTTGATGAAGATGGTCTCGATCTGCTCCTCGGTGAACATGTCCACGCGATTCCGGCACTCGGAAATGTAGCCCTCGGCGACATCGCGCAGCACCTTGACGAAGTCACGCTCGGTCTGCACGAGTTCGCGGACCACGCTGGTGCGCACTTGCTCGTTCGACAGCAGGGAAATGCTGGTGCGACGCCGCGAGGTGGTGCTGGACGTGGTACCCGAGGCCATCGCGGCCAGGCAGTCTTCCACGGTGTCTTCCTGGCTGACACGTAACTGGAGAGGAAGATGGGCCAATTATTGGGGCGATTTGGGTCTCGCAAATTGAATTGCAGTTTGATACTTGGGAGTTGGGCGAGAAAAGTTGGAATGCAGGGATTTACCTTGGGGACAAGGCAATCGTTTCCTGCGTGATTGTGGGAAAGAGGAGAAAAGTTGTAGGGAGAAAAAAATGGCACATTCTGTGGATAATTTTGTAATGGTTGTTGGGCATGTTTGTACTTTCGTATTGGATTTCGTAGATTCAAGGATTTTAGTGAGAAAGTTTAGAGAGAAAGTTTTACTGAGAGGGTTAGTGATTTTTAGGTAGTCTTTTATTGAGGTAGGGATTAGGATTGATTGTTAGGAGATTCAAAGATGGTGTGTCTGTTGATTTCAAGGGTTCATTAAACAAGCTGGTTGGTTTATTGGTTATTTCATGTGTAGGTCGTATGTGTGAGGCTTGAAGGGAAACATTTGGGCGCATCAAACTGAGCCAGGTCTAATTGAATTTGGCTGTATGGAGAGAAAGTTACGTGGCGTTTAATGAAATGAGACGCTTTATGAATGTCGTCTCACAACTTGAGGCGTTCCGGAAATCGGTTTGAATCGTGGAATTGTTGGAAGAGTTCACGTGTGCCGACGGGATGAGATATAAGCTAAACGATTGTAACTGAATACAATAATTTTTATCCTGTTTAAATAACATGGCGGGAAATTAATGCTAACCTTTGAACCATTAAACCAGAGAACGGGTAAATTGCTGTAACGAAGCGGTAATTAAAATTACCATGAAAGCGTAATCAATTATTTTCTCATTTACAATATTTGTCTCGTTTGTATTTAAATTGCATTTTGCTCTCAAATTGCTGGCCGAATTCGGAGCACCATTAGCGTGACTACTAATTTAGGAGGTCGAATAAATCGAATGACCGAAAAAAGGAACAACAAAAATCGTTTCGACGAACATTACGCGGCCAGCGCGACAAATCATTTGATGAAACCTTGCATGGAAATGAATTATCAAATTTGTCCTTGTGAATTCGCATTCTCGCTATGAATTCATCAACAATAATTCTCTCGATCACGTTTCACTGACAGAAAAACATGAAAAATGAATCAAATCATAAGTTTCGAGTGACCCACTTTTCGCTGAAATTGCGACCGACGCGGATTAATAATAACGTTTTTAGTTATGCATTTGAGTCTTCATCAGTCGAAACGTACACAAACAAAATGAATAAGTGTAGCTGAATAATTGTAAATGCGGTTTATTGATTGAGTGGAGCGTGCACGAATTCATAATAGAATTGTACATATATTTACCCGAACAAAAGCAGCGGGGAACCATCCGTGCTCGCCTTTGCAGCAGCCCCACCACCAATCCCGGTCTAGGGTGTCCAAAACGTCAATCACATCGCCCGCTCGAAATGCGAGCTCTTCCGGCTCCATGGCCACATGGTCCCAAACGGCTTCCGCCAATATTGCCACCTCTTCGTCTGCGCCCTGCTCGAAACACTTCTTCCTCTCCGAAATGGAAGAGATGGACGATTCCGAATCTGACATCATCTCGTCATCGGAAGTTCCACCTCTTCCGTCGTGCTCGTCCTCCGATAACACGTTGCCACCGGGCACTCTTGCACCTGCAATATTATTCAATGTTTTATTACATTTCCAAATTCGGACATTTAACGTGCAGTGTATAATCAAATGTTTATCTTGAGTGAGAGATTTCCCGGGTTAAAGGTTCCTACATATTCCAAACATTAAAAAAAGATAGGAAACCTTTGGGATTGAGAAACGGAAATTTACAAGAGAATTCAAAGAATCTTGTATGAAGATATCATTGGAATTTAACTGTAAATTTCTAGTCGACAGAAATATTTAGGTAATGGTATGAAATTTCTTTAGGAAAACCGTAGGAATCGGTAGGAAATGTTTAATGAAATGGTTTTTCCTACCAGATACCTAATATCTAATTCCTAAATTGTTATCTGCAATTCAAATATTTCCATTTCATTAAATTTCCATTTAATGAAATGGAAACCATTTCATTAAATATTTCCTATCGATTCCTAAGGTTTTTCCTGTAGAAATAGCATGCATACACTAAATATTTCTGTCGATTAGAAATTTACAATGAATGCCAACGTTATATTCGTACAAGTTTCTTTGAATTCACCTGTAAATTTTCGATTCACAATGACAAAGGTTTCGTATCTTAAAACGGGTATCTACAGTGACAGAAATGTTTCGTTCAATTTATTAACTAGATTGTACTTATAATCTTTGGAAATCTGATCAAAAATATTTCCTTTCAGATAGTTTTAGATAGATGGTTTATTTCACTAGCGACAGAAACATCTGTTCTATATGTATTTAGAGTAAAAAAAGTGGAGCAAAGTAAGTTTTGGAACTGACGTTGTTCCCGGACTGAGTCTAGAAGAATTGAGATTCCACTGAATCTTTATCGTGAAAGTAGACATATGATTTGTAACGATTGTAGCTATAATTGAAGACGCGCATGCGCGCCAGTATAACATAATGTCAGGAAGATTATAGGTCGGGTATTATTGCATTTCCGACATTTTTATACAGGGGCTTAATTACGTAAGGATTTCGCTCATTCAACTTTACGTGATTAATGGACAACCCCACAGAACATTACGATAGTACTATAACTTAATATATAATGAATCTCAACATCTTAAGATGATATAACTAAGAATGACATAAATATTTATTTTCATTAATCCTTTCAACTTATCGAGTTCCCAAATATAAAATAATATTAAATCCTATTTACACCCATTACAATTCTCTTAAATCTCAGCAAATCTGAACTTTGTTGATGGCAACTCATCAAGCTTTTCAGAAGGAATTATAACATATCTTATTGGAACCAAGCTAATTACGATGCAGAAACGTTATTAATACCAGTTTAATTACTGTAGTCATTAACTCGATAAATATTCAAACGACCATGACTTCTTATTAATAAATTAAATTCAAATACATTTAATTGGTAAATAATATGGGCAAATGTATGATGCGATATTGAGCATATTATCATATTCCAGAGAAACTTGGAAGTTCTGTAATATTGAAATAATACAAAATTACGATTATGAGCAGACGAAAAAGTTAACACCCTGTTAAAACTGACGGTAATAAATTGATATACCAAAATCTACCTGTATTTAAACAGTTATTGTCTCGTAGTTATGTACAGATTCATATAAAAATAAAACATTAATATTTGCATCAATTAAATGGAAAATTTTTCTACTCAGGGTGTATTATTTTTAGATCCTCATAGTATGTACTAAGATAAAAACGTCGTCATGATGATACATTTTGTACAATTTACAAAAATGAGTATCTGTCCAGGGTATCCGTTACTGCATTTTCGTTCGAACGTGATTTACTGAGCATGAATATGATTGAACGTGTTATTGCCGCATTCACGTAGCAAATATAGATCACTCCCGTCAAACTAAATCAATCTACCTGCTCTTTGAAAATTACGAGACAATAACCGCCAAGGCGGATACCAGCTGCATCCTCACTGAAATTCCCTACCCATTATTAGTTTCTACGTGTCACCTTTAACAAGGCATTCTCGAAACAAAGCGTGAAAAGTATCCTTCCAGGGCTACATTCACCCCAAATCAATTACCTGCGGTCTTAGTTCGCATCACAGGCGACAGCTGGTTGATACCCAGTGGCTGACTGAGCGACCTCCTCAGATTGGTCCGGCCGGGCCTCCCTTTCGCGTTACTGTCACGAAAACACGAAAACGATCATTAGCCATCTCGTCGGCGGGTTCGCGTTCTCGGGAAATCACAAGCGTATACGTAAGCTCTATACAACATTCAGCAACGAATTACGGCGGCCGCTTGGCGCGCGGCGCACGCCGGGCTTTGGGCGAGCGCGGGGTCGATGTACAATGCTTATTTACAGAGAAGATGCTACCTGGTCGGCCAGTACCTCCGCGCTAATTGTCGTCTAACGTCACGTCGTGAGCTTCGAGGCTGCGGTAACGAGCGCTCGGCATTCAGTATATACAGGTCGTCACAAGTCGTGGAGAATCGTTCGGGAAGCGGCGCCGGACGTCGCCCCGGGCTGAGGGGGTCCCGGGGGTGCACTTCCGGCCGCTCCCCGCGCCTAATTACACTATGTACAGTCGGTCGTCACTGGCCAGTTAGGGTCGGGGGTCTAACTGGGTACGGCTCACCTACGATCTCGTCCTCGGGGTCGGGCTCTACGAGTGGACGGTCTAGCCGTCGGGCAAAAGTGGTGTTACTGGTGCAGGCTTACAGTACTCGCAATCCCGAAGTACCTATGACGGGCGTTCATCATTACTCTAACGTCAACAGCGCAACTACCTCGCGCGCCCAGAGGGACTCGACTCTACGCAATACTAGCGCGACGAGGTACCTCGCTCTCAAGAACAATCAACAACAACTAAACTGTCTGAACAAAATCTACCACCAACTCATGTGTTCCATGAACTCAAGCTCGGTGAATGAGCGTCTAGGATGGTCGAAGACAGGGCGAGTCGAACGCATGAGGCTACGAGATGGAAACTTCAAACTGGCTTGAACTTACGGAAGGGCCGCCACTCGGATCAAGTCCGAGTCGAGCACACAGGGAAATAGATTGGTGATAACTACAGTCTGTATTGTAATGGTTAGTCTGGACTGTGTGGTCAGACTGCAAAGATTAGCTAAATCAGCAGTTTGGACTGTAACCCAAACATTTTTTGAACCCATCAGGGGTAAATTGATGCTGTTCCTACATTGCTTGGTTCAGCTACTAACTTGTCTTTGAACACATAATGTTGAGTAATACCCCAAGTAAAAATTTGACCAGTTTTGTCCAGTCCCTCTAGTTTTGTCAAGGCACTGACTAGTTAAACTTGTCTAGTTTAATTGTCCAGTTTCCATCTAGGTACTGGATAG